>VCCN01004206.1:3449142-3466770 GCA_006491835.1 Architeuthis dux | reverse complement strand
GAATTTTCAAAAAACAGAAAAGGCATTTTCCCTACTCATTGAAGGAAGTGTGTGTGCAAAGTTTCAAATTTCTACTATGAACGGTTAGGGCTGGGCAAAGTCCCGATACATAGATACATATAAATATATGAACAGATGAATAACCTAAACCCAGCAATAAAACAGTGTTTTGGGTGGCATTGATTAAAAATAAAAAGAGATGATTGCTGAGGGATTGAAAGGAAAAGAAAGAGAAATTATCTTTTATTATTCACTTTTATTAAATGAAGTATTGTAACCCATTTTTATTAATATTTGACGACTAAAGTGTGAAGAGAAAGACAGTAAAATGAAGGAAGAAAGGAAAGAATGAAGAAGAAAAGTAAAAAAAAAGGTACAAAGTCGAGATTGAGATGAAAGAAATCATAAACTAATGGTGGGAATGACAAAAAAGCTTTTGTAGAGGAACTAAAACTAAATGACAAGAATCTTTTTAATATAACCCGAGGTAAGTAATTAAAATAATTTTTATCATCCATCCACTTGAACCATTTGTGTGCCACAAGGTCATTTTTACTTGAGCATCTTATTATAATCTACTTCTGGCTTGCTACACCCATCGAAGATGCACCAGAGCCCCATTAAGCGTTCCTTTTGGGAACACATTCCCTACTCATGACCAGTAAATTCCCCCACAGTAAATTCCCCCATGCAAATTTCACCAAAGGTAAATTCCCCCATGCAAATTTCACCAAAGGTAAATTCCCCAATACAAATTTCACCAAAGGTAAATTCCCCCATGCAAATTTCACCAAAGGTAAATTCCCCCACAGTAAATTCCCCCATGCAAATTTCACCAAAGGTAAATTCCCTCACAGTAAATTCCCCCATACAAATTTCACCAAAGGTAAATTTCACCACAGTAAGTTCCCCCATGCAAATTTCACCAAAGGTAAATTTCCTCACAGTAAATTCCCCCATGCAAATTTCACCAAAGGTAAATTCCCCCTACAAGAGTTGGAGATTAGGATTAGGGGGTTGGGGTTAGGTTATAAAAACAATATTGAAATATTTTGAGGTTGCTTTGGGAATTCATTCGTTGCCTATCCAAGAAAACAAATTATCGAGATGGATTGCTGATTTTGACTTCAGATTTATTAATAAATTAACAAGAAATGCTCAAGAATTATTTAATCAATAGATAGTGGCCATAAAAAACAAGTTTAGATTAGAAAACAACATTTTCAATCATAGAATCTTTAATGATATTTTAAGTTAATATTTTAATTGTCGTTTTTTCTTTTTTTCTTATTTATTTTATGTAAAATTTTGTAGGGGAAAATTATTGTGGTGAAATTTACCTTTGGTGAAATTTTCTGCAGGGGGATTTACCATGGAGGAATTTACCTAGAACCCCCTACTGTCTGTTGTCAGCCTCTCACAGTGCTGGAGAAGGGGTTGGACTTCCCCAGTTTAAATTCAGAGTTGTCTGTCTGACTGGCTTGCCAATTTATTTTTCTACAATTTTGCATATTTTCTGCTTTTTAATAATTTTAAAACAATGAGGCAACAGAATTTGATAAAAAACAAAATTGAGACATCATCATTATCATCAGTAGTAGTAGTAGTGATAATACCAGCAGCAGCCTAAATCAGGAAATACACACACATGTGTGTGCGTTTCCTGCTGTGTGTATGTGTGTGTGTTTCCGGGTTTAAGTTTCTGCTGGTATTATCACTACTACTACTGATGATGATGTCTCGATTTTGTTTTTTATCAAATTCTGTTGCCTCATTGTTTTAAAATTAAAAACCAGCAGCAGCCAATTTTGTATCTTTGCGTTTGCAATACCCCTGACAAAAAAACAACCGATAAACAAAGTGACAACAGCTTTTATTCTATAAGATATATAAGCATGAATGTATGGATGCATGTGTGTGTCAACTTTTTGTTAGGCCCTACTTAATGGCTGATAGGGTTGCACGTTCGTCTTTTGTGCCTTCGTTTGGTGTTCAGTAATCCGGGTAAAAGCCAAGATCTGAAATGCAGGCTGGCCCTCTTCGATTGAAAGACTTGTAGAGTCAACACTCAGCAGTCAGTACATTCATATACTTGGAGAATCTGCAATATCTACATGGTATAAATATGTTAATCTCTCGCTCTATCCTTTAGACATTGCGCCGATGAATCATAGGCTTTGTACAGGTCTTGCTAATAGAAATAAATAAGCACACAAATGTGTGTAGAGAGAAGGAAACATGAAAGACTGGTTGTGCAACTGCTTATACATGTGTGCATGTATGCACATTGTTGTATGCATAAAAGGAGGCATATATAAAGCCAGTCCTATTTACAAGAACTCGGCTTATTTCACAGTTGGTGGGCAATTTATAGTTTGGTTTTTGTTTCATTCGTTTAAAGAAGCAAAAAGAGGAAAATACACAAAGAAAAACGGGTGCAATTCTCTCTTCCACCACCACCACCACATTCTTTCAGTTTTAATTAAAACAGGCCTGGTTAGTCACTCAATAGAAACCGTCAAGTGACCAACGTCTTTTGGGTTGTGTTGGGGGTGATCAATAAAAAAATTGGAAAAAGGGGATGATCAATGAATAAGTTACTTCTCTCGTCTTTTGTTGGGCTGTGATCACTAGAAAAGTCTGAATTTACAAAAAAACAGAACAAGCGTGAATGCTGCCTGACTAAATCTAAGGGAACAATTTAGCATAAACTTATATTATAAATTGAATCCCCCATTAAAAACCTATTTTGGGGGAGAATTTTAAAAAATCAAAAAAAATTTTTTCTAGACATAATAAGGAGCAAATTTTAAAATTTTCCATTGGTGCGGCCTGTACGCATGATACATAGCCAGCCAGACTTGCTTAAAAACTGAAGAAACCTATGTTGACAGTTTCGGTTGCCGGTTTCTAACAAGAGCTGGGGCCCAAGAATCACAATATGTTCGTATCTACAAGACCAGATTGGAGAAGCCACAGGAAAGAGGAGTACAACTAATTACTTTTAGCAAAAAAACAGATGCAAATAAAATGGTCTCATTTTCTGGCTGAAGATCAGATTTGTACAGGAGGTTTTTTTCAAATGTTTTGTGTACTGGAAATGTTTAGAACAGGGGTTCTCAACGTGGGGTGCTACCATTCGCTGCCAAGAGGTGTGTAAAGCAATATTGTTAGGGTGCGTGAAGAGAGTTACAAGCATAATATTCGGACGGCTCTCAGCACCAAAATGTCATCCAAGTTAATTGAGAAGAAGCAGCCGGCGCATCGAATGGTTTTATTAGAAATATCTTGGGATACAGACTTTTAATTTTGATGTCTGACAAATTTTAACATTTTGTTATTTAGACTTTTTAAAATTAGTTTTTTAGCCTTGAGTTTAACTCTTAAATTCATATGAGAACATTCAAATGCAACAGCAACAGATTAAATGGTTTTATTAGTACTACTTCTTTTTCATAATAGTTGTTACATTTGCATATAAAAATACTACTAAATGTTACAACTATTATGGGACAGAGGTAGTAATATCTTGGGTACAGACTTTTAATTTTGACATCGGATGCATTTTTACTTTTATCATTTTGTTATTTGCAATTTTTAATATTAATTTTTGAGCCTTAAGAGGGCTTAAGGGGGCGAGAAAGATTTTGAAATCTTGAAGGGGTGCGAGAAAGATTTTGAAATCTTGAAGGTGAGCGAGAAAGATTTTGAAATCTTGAAGGGGCGTGAGAAAGATTTTGAAATCTTGAAGGTGAGCAAGAAAGATTTTGAAATCTTGAAGGGGTGCGAGAAAGATTTTGAAATCCTGAAGGGGTGTGAGAAAGATTTTGAAATCCTGAAGGGGTGCGAGAAAGATTTTGAAATCTTGAAGGGGTGCGAGAAAGATTTTGAAATCTTGAAGGGGTGCGAGAAAGATTTTGAAATCGTGAAGTGGTGCGAGAAAGATTTTGAAATCGTGAAGGGGAGCGAGAAAGATTTTGAAATCGTGAAGGGGTGCGAGAAAGATTTTGAAATCCTGAAGGGGTGCGAGAAAGATTTTGAAATCGTGAAGGGGTGTGAGAAAGATTTTGAAATCTCAAAGGGGTGCTAGAAAGATTTTGAAATTTTGAAGGTGTGCGAGCCTTGATAAAGGTTAAAATTGCTGGTTTGGAAATATAATGCCCAGTTTTAAACTTTCGTCTTTACTTTTAAAAGCTAAAAACATGAATTTTGAAACTATTTATTAAGAAATTTGTTAAACATAAGTAAAACTGCATTAACAATAGAAAGCTGTCTATCTAGCACAGAGCTTTTTAAACTGTGTCGCAACAGTGTGTCACTGATAATCTCTAGGTGTGTACTGAAATTAAGTATAATTAGAAACTGTCAATGAAAACTGGTCCAGCTAGCTGACTATGTATGTATCACGTGTACCGGTCGCACCAATGGGGCTAGATGGCTGAAAATTTCAACATTTACTCCTTATTTTTTTGCTTTTTGAAAATCCCCCCCCAATAGGTTTTTAGTGTGGGTTCAATTTACAATGTAGGTTTATGCTGAATTGATCCCTTAGTTTGTGTCCACTTGTTTTTTTTCTTGAAAATTCAGACTTTTTAGTGCCCAACAAAAGGCAAGAGAAGTAACTTATTCACTGATCATCCCTTTTTCCAATTTTTTAATTGATCACCCTCCACACGGTATACTTCCAAAAGACGTTGGTCAGGTAAAGGTTTCTATTGAGTGTTTTGTATATCTTTCAAAAGATACTTTTCCTGAGTCACTTGAACTGCCAGGATGATATTATATATTTTGATTGGCTAAAAAAACTTGAATAATGTGTTGCAAAAAAATTTATTTTTAAAAAGTGTGTCGCCAATGCAAAAAGTTTGGAAAGCTCTGATCCAGCATATGAGAAATTTAATTACTGTATATCTTTGAATATAAGTTGAGGTATTTTCATCTAAAAAGTAGCCTAAAATTAACACCTGGACTTGTAGTCAAGTCAGTCATGAAGAAAGGACAAAACTATCGAAGTGAAGTAAACAGGCTCCCAGAGCAGTGACGATAATTCCCTCCACAAACCAAAAACGCAACTTAAAATGGCGAAAATTTAAATAAAAAAATGAAAATTACCTACATTAACTAATTATTGATCATTGAGAGCAGAGATAAAAAAACAAACCCCAAATTCAACTCATTTTGGAGCCTACCTTGAGATACATAAGGTTGGTGATTTTAACCGAAGGACCTAGACTTTTCTCCTCATCCTACCCAACCAAATTACTCCCTGGAAAAGATACCTGCCCTTGTCCCATTCTAACCGTAAACAAATTCTTTGACCTTCCCCGACCCCAATTAAAGATCGACCCTCTTGTTTCTGGCTTAAAACCAGAAAACAGCCGGGGCGTTCTTCCTTTAGCAAGGTAGGGAGGGTCCCATACTAACCCGCCCTTCACGTTTTGTTTAGTTTCTTTCTTTTTGGGGAATCTTTTGCCCCCTTACCAATCATCAAAACACCAAATTGTACATATATATTTCATTTCATGGGGTTTTAAATAACTTAAGTCCACAGAGTGATTGAGGTATTGTGGTGAATGTAAAGGGTTGAAAGGAGAAGAACGAATTCTTATGGTGAAAGGGTTTTTACAAGAATGTATGGGTCACGAATGGATCTAGTTAAGAACCAAAATAGTTAAAAAGATGACCCCCCCCCCCAAAAAAAAAACCGGCCATGTGCCATAGTTTGTATTCTCATACGAATAAATAAAAGCAGTCAACTTGCCAAGTGTACTCTCTGCCCAAACATCTAACACAATCTGCTACACGTAACTACAACAATGGCTACAGTTCATTCGTTCAACAATTGACAACACTTGTATCTTTTCCCGCTTCGCCTTACTCCCCTTCGCCTTACTCCCCCTCGCCTTACTCCCCCTCGCCTTACTCCCTTTACTACACCAATTACAACATGGCACAACAAGTTACAAGTTAATCCCAACAATGATTGGTAAAAAAAGAAAATGATGTGCCTATAATTCCAAGTTGAAAATGATGACATATGCAAATGAACACAAAAATAACAGCAAATATTTAGTCGGTGTTCAATAAAGAATATGGAACCAACTGTTGAGTTTGTTTTTGTTTTGTTTTTTCTCACTAAGACAAAATTGTCAAATGCCTCAATTATTGTTTTTGGGATCGACTTATCAGGGCTTAAAATTAACGTCATCCCGTCATCAGTAAAAATGTGTTTGGAATGAAGAAATATCTTCCCCGGTACGCCTCTGACATTTCTTTTTTAAATCACTTACTGGAGGTGTCGGGGGAAGATATCTCTCTCTTTTTTTTTTTTTTAATTTGGTGAGGATTGTTTTTCGAGATGGTTTACATTTCTTTGGGAGGGTTAAAATTGTTTTTCGGGATGGTAGTGAATAAAGTTAGTCTGGAGCCCTGCGACTTATATTTGAATCTTCCGATTTACTTGCTACTCTAATTTGACTGTGTCTTATATTTACGGTCAACTTTTATTCAAAGATATACGGTAGTCTTTGTAGAAAAGAAGGGCAAACAGCTGAATTGAAACTCTAAAATTACTCTGTATACAAGATCAGTCTGGAAAGTATCCAGCCATTTTGAATATCTTGAGAACCAGTTGTGCAGCCTCGATATAACTTGGCAACCAAGTCATTCTTTATGTCTTGTGAAGGGGTTTTGTTTGGCAAAACATTGCATCACCAAGGTCTGTCAGCCCCACCCCTACAGTCCAGATTTGGCTCTCTGCTACTTCTGGCTTTTCAGAGACTTCAGACCATGGATGAGATGAAGGAGAATGTGACAAGGCAGCTGATGGCAATCACAAAAGAGGACTTTGCAAACTGTTGCCGGCTGGATACTTTCTGGACAGACCTAGTTTTTTCTTTTTCCCATACCATGCTATAGTAGATCGTTGTGGTACCATACTGGATCATTCATGGTATTTCTCGAGGCAGAGGGGAGTTACTGGGCAGTGCCCATCTCCTCTCCAAGTAATCTGCAACAGGCAGTACTGGGTTACATGTTACCAGCAGCATCAGGGATTAATCCCTGATCTGACCCATTGGGAGATGTTGATTCATGCCTTTCCCAAGGGCATTACTGTAAAGTGAACACAAACTACCACAGCTGGAATTTGTTTCGTTGATTCCATTTTCTGTGATATTAATTATTAGGCCGAGTGTGCATCTCCAATAGATATGTTTAGAGAAAAGAAAACATGTCTGGATGTGTGTAACTGTATAGTTATTTATTACTAAGCATATTTTAGTCTGGCACAAGGCCACATTATTTGGAGCATCCATGAAGATCAAATTCATTACACTAGTGAATTGGTCTGCAAGACAAGCTTATTAATCATTGCATCATGGTAGAGGCTCATTTGTATTTATTAAATTTAGGTTAGTCTGACACAAGGCCACAACTGTGGAGTACCCAGTGAGGATTGAACAGAAGTAATGGTCTGCTAGACGTTCAATAACCATCACCCCATGGTGAGGTGCCCAGAAAAACTGTTTTTATACTGATTTACTAAGTATAACTCAGTCTGGCACAAGGTCACAAGTATGGGGGAGCAGATGTGAATTACACTCACTACAACAGCTAATTGATCTACAATGTGAGATTGCTACTCTTTGCACCATGTTAAGTGCCAATTTGTATTTACTAAATTTGCTTAGTCTGGCACAAGGTCACAAGTGTGGAGCTCCCAGTGAGGATTTAACTCACTACACAGTAGTAATGGTCTGTTAGATTAGCTCACTAGCCGTTACCCTACAGCAAGGCATCCGTGTAAGTATTTGTGTGTGTGTGTGTGTGTGTGTATGTGTAGATGTATACACATATATAAAAACAACCACATCCTTCTACCTATTCAAGAAGATTATTTCAGAGTTGGTGAACAATTTATAGTTTGTTTTTTTTTGTCTCAATTCTTTAAAAAAGGAAGAAGATTAAGTATGTATACATGCGTATGTATGCACACACCCACACATATATATGCACACACCCACACACACGTATGCACACACCCACACACATGTATGCACCCACCCACACATGTATGCACCCACTCACACACATGTATGCACACACCCACACACGTATGCACACACCCCCCAAAATATGCTGTGGTTTCTGGAGTGGAAAGGGCACACATTACCCCCTTCTGGGATGATGTCCAGATAATTGACAGAGAGCACTGTTGGAGAGTGAGGAAGTTGAAAGAAGCTGCATACATTAGCTTGTCAGATGAATGTATGTCAATTTCAACACCATGTGGTTTTCTTTGCTTAGCAAAGCAGATGTTGGGCAACATCCCCCCGTGTATAATTTTGGAATTGCCTGATTGCTTGGTTGATAGTATGATTGAGTCTCTACCTAGCGCTGACAAATAATGGATGGGTCTGGTTGGTATATTAATGACTACCATTTTTCTTTTCCTGCAGAAAAGAAGGTTTGCCTCTTTTTTTTTATTATACACCTGACAAAGGCTGAAGAATGGATCATCCCAATTGTTGTCTTGACAACATCAAAGATGGAAAGAAGAGATTCGATTGTCCAAAACAAAAGTTGGAATGCTAATAACTCTTCTCAAAGTTATAGACAATATGTTATGGTTATTTGTTGTATGCACAGCTGTGAATGTGTGCGTAAGATTGGGCAGATAAATAGAGATGTACAGAAATCCTGACTTAACTTCATGCTGATATGCCTGCAAACAGCAGACCAAGAAATCCTGGCTTGACTTCATGCTGGTCTGCCTGCAAACAGCAGACCAAGACATCCTGGCTTGACTTCATACAGGTCTGCCTGCAAACAGCAGACCAAGAAATCCTGGCTTGACTTCATGCTGGTCTGCCTGCAAACAGCAGACCAAGAAATCCTGGCTTGACTTCATGCTGATCTGCCTGCAAACAGCAGACCAAGAAATCCTGGCTTGACTTCATGCCAGGATTTCTGGCTGCAAACAGCAGACCAAGAAATCCTGGCTTGACTTCATGCTGATCTGCCAGCAAACAGCAGACCATTAGCCAAAATTAGACGAAAATGTTTAAAATAGAAGCAGAAACGGAATATAATAATTGGCACTTCTGACAATGTTCTTAATTTTACAGCCAACGTGAAATTTTGTGTGTTTTTAATTCTGTTTCCACAAAAAATCACTATATATATATGTATATATTTATATATATGTATACCTCCTATATTATATCAGCATAAATAATGAGTCGGTCAAAAACTATTGAAAAGTGATAATGTATTTGTGTTGAAATGTTGAAATGTACAGTTTTTCATGGTGAAAATAATTCACGCTGCTGTAATATAGAAGGAGGTGTACATAGGAAACTCATTTATGCTGCTTATCTAGGATTACCAAATTTTGATTGTGGCATCCTTGTTTTGATTGGGAGACCATTACTTTTTTGGTAATTTCAACCTATTTCTGTTACGGAGGACCAATCGCGTAAAAATCTGTTTTTTTCTTTAGAAACTGGTTTCTTGTTTGCAAAGACCAATCGCGTAAATTTTATTTTTTCTTCTATTGTTTTTAGATTTTTTAAAATAATTTTAATAATACAAAGACCTAATCAAAAAAACAATGTAATTAGGTGTGTAAAGTTTTTGTTTTTGCTAAAAAGATTTTTTAATTAAAAACCTTGACATTCAGAAATGACCCCAACTAAGGTGAGTAAACATTATTATTAAAATTCTTTGAGATTTTTACGCGATTGGTCTTTGTATTATTAAAATTATTAAAAAAAATCTTTGCAAACAAGAAACCAGTTTCTAAAGAAAAAAAAATGAAGAAAAATTCTCCACCCTACAGAAACCAGTTTCAAAAGCAGGAGATTTTTACATGATTGGTCCTCTGTAGCAGAAATAGGCAATGGTTGAAATCACCGAAAATGTAAGGGTCTCCCTTTTCGAAACATGGCCAAATTAAACTTTGACTAAATTAAAACTATGTATTTATTTATTTTGTGTAAAAATTTTGACACAAAACTTTGTCGAAAGATAAATAATATAACACGTGACAGTCTGCGCTCACAACCGGTGAAGACCCTCAAAAGATCTTTCAGATGAATATCAAATTTGGGTCCCCAAAACCATTATTGTGCCAAAAGTTTGTTATGGACCACATGTTCACCGCATTTTTCAAACTTTGTTTGGTAAATCCGAAGTCAGTTTAGATGGATCCACAAGTTTGTTAAAGCCAAAATCCGTTACATCGAGGTTTTAGAAAGGGTTTACTGTATATATAGATGCAGAGGTATACACACAGACATGCACATGTATACACACACCCAGGTATTAATGTGATACCTTATTCTGAGATGTTTACTAAGAATCTCTTCAACCTCTAAAAAATGCATCCATTCGTACAGCTGACTTCATCCTGACACTGTAAATATCTCGGTGAACTCAGAGCAGTACAAGCAATCAAATATTTATTTAATCTTAGATGTGAACAAGTTTACAGATTGCACACACTTATGGCTATCTAGAATGAAGCTATGTCTGTCTGTCTACCAAAAAAAGAAAAGGCTTTTTTAGCAGACACATCAAATACTATCATTCTAAAGGAAATTATGAATCACCGCCACCTATATATGCTACTTTTTATCTCATAAATTAAACAGTGGTGGTTGGCAGTGATCACTAAAAAGTCCAAATGAGAATGCTGCTGGACACAAACTAAGGGATCGATTTTATATAAACTTACATTGTAAATTGAACCCCCCACTAAAAAAAATTAAAATATTTTTCCTATTCATTGAGGAGAGTGTGTGTGCAAAATTTCAAGTTTCTACTATGAACGGTTACGGCTAGGCATAGTCTGGATACAGAGATAGATACATATAAATGTCTGAACACATGAATAACCTAAACCCAGCAACAGTGTTCAAACCAGTCTGTTGTGGATAGTGGTGATTAATTAAAGTGATAATAAAATGATGAAAAGATGGACAATATAAAAGATAGATTTAATTTATGGACTCGGAGACAATGGCTCTGTAAGATTTATTATCATTAGCTTTGCCTGACTTTGCAATATATTTATTGAATTTTTGGGTGCAATATAAAAAAGTCTTAAAATCAAATGAACCACATATGAATAAAAGAGAAAGAATCTCCTTACTCAAGGAACTTTCTGGAAGCGGGAATTTTAATTTTTTACCAAATTCATTTTTTTTAACCACTTGGAACCAGCTGACAAGATATCTGAAGAGAAATGTCTTTTTTTTCCTTTGTAAAAAGAGTGGGAAAAAGAGTGGGAAAAAAAGAAAGATATCCTGGTCTCAAGTGTTTAAACTACTGATCTTTTTTTTTTAATCTCACATTTTTAGATGAAGGGAAAAAGAACATACCTTTCCAATTTCATCTTTGAGTTTGTATTGATTCAATTGTATAAAACCATCCGAATCCGTTACTGAAACTCTACGCGTTTCCAAGGTGGGTTGATGTCTCAACCGAGGTGAGGAACTGGGTGACCCCACAGGAGAGTAACCAAACTGTCTATATGAACCGGCGGTGTCAAAGCTGCCGTACATTTTCGTGTGCATGTTTCGAGCCAAACAGTTTTGTCTGAGGCACTGTCTCGACTTTGTGTGACTAATGGCCGGCCGAGAACACTGATGGTTGTTTACAAGGCTGTTACATGACGAACAATTGCGCAGGGCTGCGTTCCCCGTCGAGATATCGTCAATAACATTAGGCACATTCAGGTGACCTGAATTGTCAGCGAATGCAATGCTGTGTCTTCGATGTGAATCTGACCCTGACAAGTCCTCCTCCTCGTTGAGGCTTTCGTGCTCTTCATTTTCACTCGTAGAGCTGCGTCCTGAATCACTGTTAATGTTTGAAACCTTACGATGTAATGGCGGAGGTTGGAAAACATTAGGTACACTGTCCTGTTCGGTGATTGACGATTGGGAAGTCCTCAAATCAACATCATAATGATGTTGTTCTTGGGGTTGCCTCGAGAATTCTGATATGTGACCCTCCACTGGTTTACTGGCAACACAACGGGGAGCATAAAGGATGTGATCCATTGCCGATTGTTCTCCTTCAACTGTCTCATCGCAACCGGAGGACATCCCTTTCTCGATCATGTCGTCTTCGTCTTGGCCACGATCAAAGTGGGAGTTCCTGAAATAAAGAAATTCAAAATTATTACTAATACAAAATGAGTGAAAATATTATTGAGTTTTTTTACTAGTATTTCTTTCATCTTATTTCCGGTGCTTTTTATCGCAACTCCCAGATGATCATCATCTGGGTTCAAGGGAGATAACTGTAGTAATCTTGTTTGAGTTTCTTCATAGTCAATTTAGGTACATCAATAAGTCTGTAGCCTAATGAGGGAAAAGGCATTTATTTTACACAACATATATTTATTTTTCAACATAATCCCCTTTCTTGTCGAGGCACTTAATTCAGTGGTCAATATTATACAGTGAAAATTTCAGATTAAAATTCTAGGCTGGTTAGTAAGCAGCAAATGAGAAATAAAGAATAAGCCTCCAGCAAGAACTTGCATTCTTTTTCCTCGGGAAGCAAGGCAATCAGAAACAAAAAGCGCAATCTTGATGTTTCCTGTTTCCAAATGGCTGCTGCTTTAGCTGCTGCTGATAGTGGAATCGAGTCGTCTGTTGCTGCTGATGGCGAATTTAATGTCAAAGAAGCAGACGACAATTTCAACATTTTTCCACTTTCTGAAGTGAAAATGGCTGAAGGACGTTTACCTACACGTGGGTAGGTGTACTAACCCTAAACCCTAAAAATACTAACCCTAGCCCATATGCTAAAAACACTAACCCTAAGTACCCTAAACCCTAAAAATAGCAACCCTAACCCTAACACCAACCCCAATGCTAAAAACACTACCCCTAACTTTTGTTCATTTGTATTTATCACGGTTTTGCATGAATAAAAAAAACTGAAAAAAACAAGAAAAACCCTAGTCTCTTGAGCCTCATGAAATTGCCCGATATCAGTAGAAACACTTAAAAAATGGAGGAAGAAAAACAAACTGAAAATGATGTTTTGAGGAATCTTCTCGTCTGTTTCTTTGACTTTAAATTTGCAATCAGCAGCAGTGGCGGATGACTCAATGTATTCCGTTATCAGAACACAGCCGAAGCGGTGGCCATTTGGAAACAGGAAAGGTAATGCTAGCCACAAAAAGAAAGATGAAAAAAATACTAGTTAAAAATAAATAATAACTAGCATTCCAAAGGAAATTATGAATCACTGCCACCCATGTGTTGGGGGTGATCAATTAAAAAGTTGGAAAAAGGGGTGATCAATGAATAAGTTACTTCGTTCACCATTTGTTGGGTGGTGATCACTAAAAAGGTCTGAATTTTAAAAAAACAAGTGAGCACAAACCAATTTAGCATAAACTTACATTACATATTGAACCCCCCTCGAAAGGGGGGGGGGTTTCAAAAAACAAAAAAAGGTTTTCCTTACTCATGAGGGGAGTGTGTGTGCTAAATTTTAAGTTTCTACTATGAATGGTTAGGGTTGGGCAAAATCTGTATACATAGATAGATACATAGATATATATAAATGTGAGAACACATGAATAACCTAAACCCAGCAATAAACCAGTGTTGTGGGTAGTGGTGATTAACTAAATCCAGCAATAAACTAGTGCTATTGGTAGCGGTGATTAATAATGCACTTAATGTGTGGAGTGTGTGAGCAAAAGTTCAAGTTTCTACTATGAATGGTTAGATATATAGATACATACAAATGTGAGAACACATGAATAACCTAAACCCAGCAATAAACCAGTGTTGTGGGTAGCAGTGATTAACAACAATGCTTCATCTAATAAAAAAATTCAAAATACTATTAGTACTAATACTACTAGTGTATTAGTGAAAAATAGTTTACAAAAGAATTCAAATGCCACTTGTAATTATTGGTCAGGTTTACAAGCAGCATTCTACATGGGTATCACAAATTGAAATAATAGACTGATCACCTCATGAAAGGGTTCTAAATACTAATTTGTAATTTGAAATTAGAGTCCAGTAAGCGAGGCAGTTGTGACAACTTCTGATCTCTTGACCAGAAGCCCACAACTCCAGCATTTAATTAAATCAGTTAAGACTATTAATATAAAGTAATATCTTTCAGTGTCCTTTCATTTTTATTTCTATTTACAGTGAACCCTCGTTAAAACGGACCCTGTTAAACCAGATATCGGATAAAACGGACAAAATCTGAGTTAAGAGAGTGACAGTCCATGTGTCGATGAAAATGTCTATAACTTGAACACTATTAATTGTATCGTAATAATCTTTGTGTTATTAATAAAAGAAAGATTGCAGAAAATTATCAACTAGAAATTATTTTTGTAAACAATATAAAACCGGAGATAATCGGGTTTGAAAACTTGTTTACACTCACAAACTGGTGAATTAGTAGAAGTAAACATTTAGAAGTAAACAAACTTATAATGGTTTAGAGATTTTCAGAGGAGTCAGATCTTAATTAGACCTGCACTAATTAACCTTGTTATATGTTAAATAATTTCATAAAATATGTTTTATATAATTATATGATGTATCATGTTTTTGTACAGTGTATATACTATCCAATATCATATATGTATACAGTATTAACCCCTACCATCGGTTAACTTGGACAATCAGCTAACATGGACGACCTTCCCCCACCATATTAGTCTGTTTTAATGAGGGTTCACAGTATTTCAATTAGTATTGACTGATTTGTGAAGTTGTTGGAATGGTCATCTCGGTCAGTCACAAATTAGCTGTTTATGTAACACATGACATCCTCGTTGGAGATGTACTTCTGCCACTTGATGTTGAGGATAGGGTGTAGTCAGCGTTTGTGGAAGTGCTCTAGCAGACACCCCTTCTTTCTGTACAAGACCCAAGTCTCTGTTCCACTTGGGAGGGTGGGGACTACAACTGCTCTGTATACCCTTAGCTTTGTGGAGAAGTGCAGAGAGTGGTCCTGGCTGAAACACTTTTAGCAAGGCACCCAAAGTAACTGTTGGCTTTGGATAGACGGTTGTCTAAGTCCTTGCTGGTTATGGCATCATTGAGCATTATCCCTTGCCCAGGTATGCGAAGTGATCCACTACGTTTAGCTTGGTGCTATTGATGGTTTGATAGAAATACTTCCTGGTAAACCCTAACACCTATACAAATAAACACAAATAACAACTCCATAAAATGTTTTTAAAAAGTTGATTGGATGTTCAAGTCAACCAAAAACTATTTTTTAAATTATAATAAATAAATAAACATTTTTGGCCTTTCAAATTTCATGAAAACAAGCCTGAAAGTCAGATTTAATAGATGAGCTAGTTTGATATCATGGATTCTTTTAAAAGCATCTTTCTTTAACAGACCCTTCCTTTAAAATTTAGTTTGGGTATGTCAGTCATTCAATGATTTTTTTTAGCTAAATCGGCAAATTTTGTTTCGGTATGTCAGCCTGTCAGTGAGTGACAGTCATAGGTACTAGAGATGTTAACGCATCTAAAAAGAGTTTGTGGGACATGATATAAAACAAGATATAAAATAAGATATAAAATAAGATATAAAACAGGATATAAAACAAGATATAAAATAAAGATATAAAATGAAATGATAAGGGGAAAAAATGTAATGATGGCTGAACTAATAAATCAATGTATTATTCTTGGCTCTTCAAACATCCAAAAGGAGATTGCAAAGAGAATTTCACAGGAATATATACAGGATGCAGATGTGTTCAATAAAGAGTGCAGAAGAAGAATTAACTGTAAAAAGCCATTTCAGAAAATTGTCACTAGCCTCATGGGAAGAAAAGTAAAATATAAGAACCCATCAAACAGAAGACTAAAATAGAAACAGTCATGAAGTCAAGAGGGAAATAAGATACTGATTAGCAATTAAGTTGTAACTTGCAAGGTTAGAAAAATAAACAACAGGAAAAGATAACTCTTTCAGTCATACAGTCATAGCTTGTTATTAGAATTAATGAATGATATAAACTTTACTCTGTGGTTTTATAAGCTTTCAGGTGTGAAATACTTGTGGAAAAAAAGTAATATACTTAGTTTGCAGTCATATGATAATTCTTCATCTCAGAAATTCAGACAGAAATCAACTCACAGTCAGTGATGAACTAGGTACATGGTAAGGCTTGGTTTGGGGAACTGGGTATAAGGTAATGTCTCCATTAGTAGACATTGAACATACAAAAGAGCTGGAAATTGAAAAGTAGGTATACTGTGTACCCACCTCCCATTTCCATTACCTGCTTATAGCGTTACCTAAATAATCGCCATTGGCACAAAATGTTTTATTTCTAAGTTATCAAGAAAGTTTTTAAACAAAAATAAAATAAAGATTATACTTTACTACCTTGTTATGGTCAGATCACACTGAACACTCTGGTTCTCTGTCACTGGAGTTAAGAAGTGTCAAGCCTGATTAGTACCTAAACAGCTGTAACATGTACACCAGAAGACATACACCAATACACAAGGCGGAACTATGCTCATAAACATATTAATTTAAAAATTTCAAGGTGATGTTGAAAATGGCCTTAACAGCCGTAACATGTACATCAGAAGGCATACACCAATACACAAGGTGGAACTACATTCATAAAAACGCTAATTTTAAAATTGTAAGATGTTGAAAATGGTCTAAACAGATGTAACATGTACATCAAAAGGCATACACCAATACACAATGTGGAACTACGTTCGTAAAAATGTTAATATAAAGATTTTTAGTTTTTTTAAAAGATTTTAATATTTATAATGTCTAGAACATTGAAATTGAAAATATTTTTCATTTTCATAGTTTATTGCTATCTTTTTCTGACTTTCATGCTGATTGTAACATGCTAATCTCAACATCCACAAACTTGAAAATCAAATTAGATTGGTGACCGCTTTGGAAGATCAGGTACTGTAAGCATGTGCTGCCGCATGTACGTGTGTGGGCCCCCACATTAAAACTGACCTTGTATCAAATTCTGCCCTCGTGGGGAGAGTAGTTTAATAACTACTACCTTGTTAAATATTAATAAAATCAATTTACTAGGAAATAATTGCATTAACATTTTCTGTTGATGGCAGTGAGGATAATATGATATGATCAAAATGGCCGCCATTGGCAATACATTAGCATAAAGAAACAGATTGTTTGAATTTCAGATGAAAAAGAGAAAATTCTAAGATTTTGGACACGTATTCAGGAAAAGAAGACCAAGAAATCTTCACAAAAATGCAACAAACCTTTCTGATAAGAAAACCAAAAAACAAATTAATAAGCTGTCTGATTTTAAAAGAAAGTCTTACAATTCTTTAGATGCAGTGACATTAATGAATATGAAAGTATAATTATTGAATTATATGAATTAACATATTGGTCTGCATAAAGAATTTTCACATTAACAGATTCAAATAAAATTATTTAAACATTGGTTGGGTTTAAAACTAAGAGAAAACAAACTTTGAAAAGGAGATAACAGGAAATATTTGTAACTGTCCTCTCCTTCAAATGTAGTCTGTGTATGTGTGTGCATTATCTGTTTTACAAATATGCATATGCATATATATGTATAGAT
>VCCN01004206.1:3401279-3415442 GCA_006491835.1 Architeuthis dux | reverse complement strand
TCCAGGCTGCTCGTTTCACACCGGTGCTGAGCAAATATAAGTTCCCAATTAATAAATGCCTTTATAATTAACATATAAATATGTATATATGATCTTTTTTCTAATTTTAAATTACAAAGAAGCATGCTAAATCCTTCTAAGGAGTATTTTAACAATAAAGTTTACTATAGTTGCAAATTAACCTATTTATCTGAACCCCCACAAGAACAGGATTTGATGCAATGTCAGTTTAATGTGGGAAGCCTCACATACGAACGTGTGGGGCAGGAACTTTCTCAAACTTGTCTTGGTCACAAGGAGAACCCTGATCCCACTGGTTCAGACTACACAGAGCAATGCAAAGAGCATCGCACCCGGTCCATTTGGTCAGAAATGATCTTCCAAATATAAATCTGGATGATCAGCAAGCTTTGTGGACAGATAGCTAATCTGAAGAAAGCCGTTTGAATTTTTGGGAGAAGACAAAAAATTAATATTTCACTTGAACTTGTAGTTGTTAACTGGTCTATGAGAATACGGTTATTGAATTATTTTATTTGACTGCTGAAAATCATATATTTTATCATCTTAGACTCCTAAAATGCAAGGAACTTGGGTCCTGAAGTTTGGTTACCCCTTGGGCCCCATAAACATTTTCCCCTTGGTATGGGCGTAACTAGGCAATATAGATTATTTTAGATAAGGTAAATTCTATAACTAACTTTACTTGTAATTCTCCAAAGTATTTGATTATTAATCACCACCTCCCACAACAGACCGGTTTAAACACTGTTGCTGGGTTTAGGTTATTCATGTGTTCTGACATATATATGTATCTATCTATCTGTCTGTCCGAACTTCACCCAGCCCTAACTGTTCATAGTAGAAACTTGAAATTTTGCACACACACTCCCCTCAATGAGTAGGGAAAATGTTTTTTGAAAATTCCTCCCCAAAATAGGTTTTTAATGGGGGGTTCAATTTACAATGTAAGTTTATGCCAAATTGATCCCTTAGTTTGTATCCAGCAGCATTCTCACTTGTTCTTTTTTGAAAATTTGGACTTTTTAGTGATCACTGCACACCACCACTGTTTAATTCATGAGGTAAAAAGAAGCATATATAGGTGGTTGTGATTCATAATTTCCCTTGGAATGCTAGTTTTTATTATGTTGCACTCATCCAGTTTCCATACAAATAGTATCTGATGGCTCTCACAGGAGATCAAGTGACAGCATGTCTCCTCAATACTCCAACACTCTCCTCCTCAGTATTCAATTTATTTTGGTAATGCTGTCATCTGGATGGTTTTGATTGTTTCTAGGATTTCAAAGTCTTCCATATTATTGTTTATTTTATTATTATGTTGTACTCAGATTGGGGGCCCCAATCACTCTTGGGGGCCCTAAGCAGCCTCTTAGTTTGCTTATGCCTCAGGTCGGCTCTGGTTGTACTCAATCAGTTTCTATACCAATAATATCTGGCGGCTCTCACTGGAGATCAAGTGACAGCATGTCTCCTAAATACTCCAGCACCCTCCTCAGTATTTTAGCTGATCTTAGTAATGCTGTTGTCTGGATGGTTTCTATTCTTTCTTGGATTTCCAAATTTGTCATTCAAATTTAGTCATATAGCAACAAACATAAAATGATAGAAAAACTAGTCAAAAATGAATGATATTCTGTAAAGGTATCTAAGAAAAACAGAGTTGATAAAGATATAAACTGGTTAGTAACTCAATAGAAACCGTCATATGACTAACATCTTTTGGCAGCATGCTGTTTTGGGGGTGATCAATTAAAACTTGGAAAAAGTATGATCAATGGATAAGTTACTTCTCTCGTCTTTTGTTGGTTAAGGATCACTAAAAAAGTCTGAATTTTCAAAAAAAACAAACATGTATGCTGCTGGACTATGATCAATTTAGCATAAACTTACATTGCAAATTAACCCCCCATTAAAAACCTTTTTAGGTGTGGAATTTTTTAAAAAAAAGAAGTTTTTTTTCTAGACATAATAAGGAGTGAATGCTGAAAATTTCATCCCTCTAGCTCCATTAGTGTGGCTTGTATGCGTGATACATACATGGGCAGCCAGCCAGCAGCCGGACCAACTTGAAAACTGAAGAAACCTATTTTGACAGTTTTTGTGACAATTTTAGTTGACGGTTTCTAATATATTTCTATTATAGACATGGGTTGAACAAAGTAGAGTTTGGAAGATTTCTTTATAAAGAATGTCACTGCCAATGTCACTTTTTGTCTGTTTGTTGGTTGGTTTCTGTCACGCTAAAGCAAACAGAAAGAGAGGAAGGGGTGAAGCAAAGCTTGTCTCACACACCAGAGTTCCAAACAAATGACTTTTGAACTGTGACTAGGGATTGGAACCTATAACCAATTTTTGTATTTAACTCTCTTTAAGAATGAATTAGCTATACATAATGTTGAATTGATACTTTTCAAAACCATAAACCACTATAGTTAAAAAGTTGAGTTTTTTAATAGTTATACCATTTGAATATTATAGGTTTTATGAGAATCATATCAGCTGATTGATTTGACTGTTCAGATTTGGAATCTGTTTTCCTCCCTTTGATATCCTAAAAATGTTTCACACAAAATCTTGCACATCTTGACTTTGCAGTAGTAAATCTTTGACTGTTTTAGCATTATTCTTTATGATGTAAAAAAATAAACGTTTCATGTATAACAACGTAATAAAAACTACTACAACAACAATAAGAAGCACTCAAAACATTCCATTATGTCTCCAATTAATAATGACTGTGTTTTAAGATTGCAATGCAAATGTATAAATGAATAATGACTTAATTAGTCATTACTCACTTTATTGCATGTAGTTACTGTTTATTTGGATAGACCAATGGTTCCCAACCTTTTCATGTCATTCCCCACTTTTGTCAATAAGATTACTAGTATCCCCCCCTTCCATTTATTAAGTTGCAACAAAGAATAATTTCAAATAACTTTATTTTATGTATAATTGACAGCTTTATACTATAATTGTATAGCTGCTGCTGTGTATTTATTATTCAAAGAAAGCACGTGAAAATAATTAGGAACACATCATTTGAAATTCCAATTTATTACATATAGAAAAATAAGAATTCTCTCATAACTGATATACACATCAATGTGATCTCTTCTTGTTTTTGTGCTATCAGTTCTTCGATTTGTGGGTCAATTAATAATGACTGTGTTTTAAGATTGCATACACAGAAGCAAACAGCAACTGTATCTGTATGTTCATGTCTATATTACTACTGCTGCTGCTGCTGTCTTAATAGTAGTACAGAAAACAAATATAGGCATCTCTTGATTGTTCTCATGTTAAAAATAGATTCATTTTTTACCCAATTCTGTTGTTTTATTGTTTTAAAATTATTAAAAAACAGAAAATATGAAGAGTTGTAGAAAATTGATAGAAAATTAATTCTGTTCAAGGTATGCGTTTTTCTTCTTGTCTGCAATAAATAAATACATTTATACTGAAATATATATTTGTATAATTCATCCATACGTAAATAATCCCGTTTTTTTTTTTGACTGGTACTATGCTAGTAGCCAAATAAATCCCATCATCCCTGGTTCATATGATGCAAGAAATCTCCTTCCTCCCATCATGAAAAAATATTTTCAAAAGTGACTATCACGATTGGTCGTGTTTAGTTGTTTTCTAGTCCTTACTAAACTCTAAGTACACAATTAGTTTATCCAGTGTATATAGTCCGGGAGCCAGCAGGGCCTACCATGTACCTCCCCCCCCCCCATGATCCTACATTTAGGGTTCCAAAATGTTCCTTAAGATGTCCTCTTTCAGAAAAAAAGATGTTCCCAAGAAAAAAGTTGGGAAGAACTACCTCATTTGCATAAAACAAAATGGCCGCCAGCATACACCAAAAAAACAGAATTTCATATCTCATCTCCCAGACATATCTGAGTACTTTAAAAGGATAAATCATGGTTTTCAGACGAGGAATTCAAAAATACACTTTATTATATGGGAGTAACTTCATGAAATGGAGAAACATGATGTATGTAATCTCTCTGAGTTACTTTCAAAAAGTCTGAATTTTCAAAAAACTTGAATGCTGTGGACACAAGCTAAGGGACAAATTTAGGATAAATTTACATTGTAAATTGAAACCCCCACTAAAAACCTGTTTTGGGAGGAATTTAAAAAAAAAAAAAAGTGTTTTTTTAGTCATAATAAGGAGTAAATGTTTAAATTTCCATCCCTCTAGCTCTATTGGTGTGGCCTGTATGCATGGCACATACATACATACATACATACATACATAGTATAAACTTGCATTGTAAATTGAACCCCCCACTAAAAACCTGGCGGGGGGAGGAGTAAATGTTTAAATTTTCAGCTTTCTAGCTCCATTTGAGCAGCCTGTACAAGTGACATACATAGCCAGCCAGAATCACTTAAAAACTGAAGAAACCTATGTTGACGGTTTCTAATAAGCTAGTATTTTCCTAATCAGTCTAAACCCTGGATTAGATTGATATTTCAAGTCACAGCAACAGATGGGAACTTGTGAATCCCTATACTCACAGAATACTGTTCCTCTGTTAAAATGAATGAATTTATATCTATAACATTTTTCCAAGAATGAGACTTCCCCAATTTTCTGAAAGTGTCAAATGGTCGCCTATTTAAATAGTAACCAATGAAAGAATAAATGCTCCAAAAAGATCTCATCCAAATTGGTGCACTCTGTTTTCTATGGTCGCATTATTTTCTTCTTCTTCGGGTGCCTTGCGCATAGCACGCTTGGGTGATTATGGCTCTCCACATCGAACAATCCTGGTAATGTCAATGATGTCTCTTACACATAGTTGTGTGATTTCTTTCACATCGTCCATATATTTTCTTCTTTGTCTTCTTCTTCCATGCTTCCCAGGCATTATGGCCTTAAGACGGTCACATCCGAGAATATCGATATTTAAAAAAATAATCTTTGTTCTGATATCAGACATACCAAATTTAACTACCGTGTTTCTTATTAGTTTAATCTCAGCCCAACTACACTGAAGCGGGCTTAATGACGCAATTAACTGCTGTCCAAAAAAGCCTTTTACAAGTATATAATAACACATCATTCTGTAAATTTTCAGCCCTCTAGCACCATTGGTGGCGCCTGTATGCATGACATATACATGCATACATACATAGTATAAACTTACATTGTAAATTGACCCCCCCCCCCCACTAAAAACCTGGTGGGGGGGATTTTCAAAAACAAAAAAAGTTTTTTCTAGACATAATAAGGAGTAAATGTTAAAATTTTTCAGCCCTCTACCTCTATTGGTGTGGCCTGTATGCATGACACATACATACACACATATATAGTATAAACTTACATTGTAAATTGAAGCTCCTACTAAAAACTGGGGGAGGGGAGATTTTCAAAAACAAAACAAAAAAGTTTTTTCTAGACATAATAAGGAGTAAATGTTTAAATGTTCAGCCCTCTAGCTCCATTGGTGTGGCCCGTATATGCATGATGCATACATACATATATACATAGTATAAACTTACATTGTAAATTGAACCCCCCACTAAAAAACTGGAGGGAGGGGATTTTCAAAAACAAAAGAAAAGAATTTTCTACATATAAGGAGTAAATGTTTAAATTTTCAGCCCTCTAGCTCTATTGGTGCGGCCTATATGCATGACACATACATAGCATAAACTTACATTCTAAACTGAACCCTCCTACTAAAAACACAAACATATATATATTCTTTTTTCTGAGCTAAACTATTTTATATACTGTGGAGATTTTCCTAATTTCAAAGTTCAAAGTTCAGCCAGAGGATGTGAATCAGATCAAGTAATCAGCCAATGGAAGCAATCAGCCAATGGAAACATTCTGTTCACTTTTCCCACTAAAGTAAAAGGAGAAGTTATTTTCAATTGTACTTTGTATTCATGAGCTTTTTAAAACCCATTGTCCATATGATTGTTACTTTTATAATACTGGTATGCTCTTTGATCCTTCTCAGGTAATATGGTACAAAAAACTATTTTATACACATTAATGTCTACTTATTCAGGGGAATTTACAAGCATTGTACTATTATTCTGCTTGTTTGAATGTACAATGTTTCTAATTATGATCCATTCTCCTGGTATCTTTCATTCTTTCTCTTCTCCTTCTGTAGCCACTCTTGCAATGTAATGAACAAGGATAAGGATTGAAGAAAGTGCTTATGCTTGAATGGTCACAAGAGGGACTCGACCTTCACTATATCCTAGAAGCCATTAGCAAACTTAAATGTTAATGGGCAGGCCATGTTGCAAGAACATCAGACAAATGCTGGATATTGCAATGCTCGCAACGTGGATCCCTGGAGATTGTAAACGAGATTATGGCTTTTAGAAAAAAGGTGGCGGAATGATTTGTGCCAGTTCGGAATGCTTCGGCAGAGGAGCGAAAAAACTGTCCAACAATGGACTTTGAAAGGCTGATTAATGAAGATTCATGGCTTTCGAGGGTATTTGGGAGACGACCACTCATTGCAACTCATCCAAGTCCCATAGCTCTCCATTTTGAGCTCCACTAGATGGACTCTCGGTCATAAAACCAGCGCTTTGAACATGTTGAATATTTGCATAGTTTTTTTTATTAGAAGCTATCAACCAACATAGGTTTCTTCAGTTTTTAAGTTGGTTTGGCTGGCTGGCTATCTATCTATGTATTGTGCATACAGGCCACACCAATTGAGCTAGAGGGCTGAAAATTTAAACAATAACTCCTTATTATGTCCCCAAAATAGGTTTTTAGTGGAAGGTTCAGTTTACACATTTTTAGTGATCACCACCCAACAAAAGGTGAGAGAAGTAATTTATTCATTGATCACTTCTTTTTCAAATTGCTTCCAAAAGACAATGGTCACGTGATGGTTTCTATTGAGTGACTAACCAGACCTCTTTATTTTCATTTTCAAAATAATTTAACATGCAAGAAATGGGTTACGGTACTTTCATCTTTAGCGAATATCACTTTGGTCTAAAATCACTTTTGTCCCAAGAGTATCTCCAAAAGATTTCAATGACATTTTGTCAAATCAAGTGGGCCATTGGCTAAGGAAGAATTGATGAAATTTTGGGGTGAATCCAAGGATCTTTTTTGATTGAGAGGAAAAGAAGTCCAGGATCTGTCCCAAAATTGAATTGCACAATGAGCAAGCAATGAAAAAGGAATACTTAAAGAGTAATGGATAAACTGGATTTAAAACACAAAGAAGGACAATTCAATATGAAAACGAAATAAAAAATATCAATTTTCATAGGAAAATAGAAAAAGCTTTGTCCGGCAAATCCCCATGACTCAGCAAATGACAGTATAAGTTTGATAAAACTCACCAAAAAGGTTACTAATAGAATAGTATCACCAAAAGCCTAAAGTTACTAAAATAGAAGAATATATATTTAAAAAGGTGTAATCTTAACCCATAAGAACCCAGACCCTTTTCTACTTAAAGAACATTATGTGGGATTCTAGGGTAGGCAAATTGACACACAGTAACATGACTGTACCAGGATGTTCATTAGATGTCACTTAGTACACTTCATGAGTTAAAATCAAGGATAAAATATAATATTATATAAGAGACTGTGCAGATCAATTAAATTGTATATGACACCGGTATCACAGTGGGTTCTTATGGGTTTTAAACAGAAACTACAAATAAGACTCCCATCGATATGTATGTATCAAAACTTGGCAAATCGCAACATAATGTCGATAAAACTCACGAAAGCCTATATAAAGTTATTAAAATAGAAGAATATATCTCTAAAAAGGTGTAATTTAATCAAAAACCTTAAATAAGACTCTTTTCAGTATATTATTTATCTCTGTTCGGGTCCGTTTGGTTCCATTCAGTAATCCTCTCTGTTCGGTAATTAGTTTCACCATTTTAATCACTGATAACAACTCAAATATCTTTTCCGAGCTAAGAACTGGATAGGTAATTAACCAAAATTTTCCCGTGTCAGCTAGTTTAACATACATAGTCCACCAAAGTGAAAACATTCCTCATTGTAGATAAGGCGTAGTCGCTAAATGAAATATTTCATTTAGCAACTACGCCTTCACCTAAACTTTTCAAAACAGTTATGAGTGATTAGTTTAAGTTTAACACTGTATGATCATTATAATTAATCTAATTAACTTGAACTAATTAACACATAAGAAATGGTGACCTCGACCGTACAAACCACCAACTTGCTGCAAACAAATGTTTCGACATTTTCATTCAATTTCACACCCTGGAAAATGAACCACTCAAAGGCTCATTACTGATACTCATCAATCAATAAAGACATCTGTAAGTGGACTCAACAGTGTACTGCATGTCATTGTCAATCATCTGTACCTGGACTCAACAGTGTACATCATGTCAATCATCTGTACCTGGACCCAACAGTGTACAGTATGTCAATCATCTGTACCTGGACCCAACAGTGTACCGCATGCCATTGTCAATCATCTGTACCTGGACCCAACAGTGTACTGCATGTCACTGTCAATCATCTGTACCTGGACCCAACAGTGTACTGCATGTCAATGCATAAAAATCTACAAACACACAAAATCCAACTCTTTTTACTTTTTCTAAACCCGATTCTAGATTTTCACATATACACATTGACATTGTCAGTCCTTTACCAACATCTAATAACTACAAATACATTCTCACCATAATAGACAGATTCACTAGATGTCCCTCTGCATTTCCTATCAAAGATATTTCTGCCAAGACTGTCGCCAAGATATTCATTGAACATTGGATTGCAAATTTCGGAGTGCCTGCAACAATCACCACTGATAGAGGTTCACAGTTTACATCAGTTCTTTTTCAAGAACTTACCAAAACTTTGGGAACTTCTCATATCAAAACAACTGTCTACCATCCTCGTTGGAACGGCTTGGTTGAAAGGTTCCATAGACAGTTAAAGACTGCAATGGCTGTTCAATCAGTCATTACCAAATGGAGTGAACACTTACCATTAATTCTCTTAGGATTTCGGCCAACAGTAAAAGAAGATATCGACTGTACTGTTGCAGAAATGGTTTACGGTACAACATTACGTCTACCAGGGGAATTTTTCACCCCTTAACAATGGCAAATTGCACTGCTTCAGGATATGTTTCACGTTTGAAACAACAAATGTCAGATCTTTTATTTACACCTACACGGTTGCATTCATGCAAAGCTTATATGAGGTATTCTGGAAGTTTTCAACTGCCACTGCCTTCTGTTGGTTTGTCACGACCTGTTAGATATTCTCAACAGTTCCCAGATGGTGACCACAGAGTTGGGTCTTAAAATAGTCACAAGGACTGAAATTAGGGGAGTAAGGGGGCTGTGGTACCACAGGAATATTCTTTTTGGCCAGAAACCAGTTTACAGAGTGTGTGGTGTGATAGGGGGGGCGTTATCATGATGAAGCATCCAAGAGTCAGCGAATGACCCTTTTTCTGAGTGTTTCAAGGACCTCACGGTAGTAAATTTAGTTGACTGTCTGTCCTTGATTTTGTTTTTGTTTGACATGACACAATTAAAGAAACCACTCCAGCCTTATTATGATGGACCTTTCAAAGTTTTACAAAGAGCGGACAAATAATTTATTTTAGAAAAAGGCAATCAGAACGATACAATAATGATTGATCGTCTCAAACCCGCTTACATTGAACAAACATTTAACCATCCGTTAGAAGAGTCCATTTCCCTGCAAGAAGATTTTTAAACATTCATTCATTTATTACTTTTATCCAATTTTTCAATATCCTAATATTGATTCGGTGGGGGGGGGGATAACATAGACTAATCAATATATATGTTGCCACTATAAAAAAAAATCCTAAAAATACAATAAAGAATCTATTACAATGGTTGATTTTTGGTTGAACTACTTTTTTGAACTTTTGACTTACCCAGTGCCTAAAATGGTTCTAGGCTGTATGTGTGTGCAAAATTCACGTTTCCCCTTTCGTAAAAAAAAAAAAATGGGGGGTTTAGCGTTTGCTCTCAACCCGATAATAATGATTTGATTCCCATCTATTTTTATATGATACGAAAAGTCTGATTCGCCCAAATTTGGCATGCATACTCAATGGACCTAGGGCAAGGTTTTAAAGTAAAATATATACGACACCACAAGACCAATTAGTACATTTGATTTGATTATTAGAATGTGTAACTGAATTTAAGAGAACAAAAAAAGAAAAGAAGAGGTAAAAAAAATAAAAATGACCGAAAATAAACATGGTTAACAAAATAGACTTTGTATAGTTTTTTTTTTATCAAGTAGACAATTATACTTAATACTAGCATATACCCGTAAAAAATGATGGGTTTTTTATGTATGGATCGGCAATAAGGAGCCAAAAGCGATTTTATTAGGTAATTTTTTTTTATTAATTCAAGTATCCTAATTTTAAGTTTTTTGAAAGTCTCAACTTAAGTCATCACTGACATTGTGTGGTATGAAAAAAAAAGTCATAGAAAGAAGCTTATGTTATTAAAAATATAAGTTATATTTTTAATAACATAAGCTTCTTTCTATGACTTTTTGGCCAAGTTCATGGCCAAATTTGACAAATCTGGCCTTTTTAAAAAGCATTTTGATATCAACTTTTTGATTTTGCCATATTTAATTTTTCAGCCATTTTGAATTCCTTTTTTTTTGGTGTGCTGAGAATATTTGCATTTGTCCAGAAACTGCCCTTCCCCTCCCAAGTTCTTCTTCACTGTGTTGGCTACATCAAAGGAAGTCGAAAGGACATTGTTGCATTGACAGATTGTCTGTTGAATTTGGTCGGTGTACTTCTTTGATATGGGAACAGCATGTCTCATTTTTCCACCCTATAATTCTATTATTCATGGTACAATCTATCTCATGTGGACCAGTCCATTATGAGTTGTAGGATCTCAGCTAACAGACACTACAGACAACCAAACAGCATACAACCAAATGAACATACTCATTTGTATATTTGGCTTTTATATATATATATAGGTTCTGATTTATTTTTCTTGCTAGAAAAATGTGCAGTTGAGTTTGTAATATCGCTTTTTGCCTATTGCAGTAGTTCTCAAACTGTGTGCCATGGCACAATAATGTGCCACAGCAAAATAATGTGTTGCAACTACCTTCCAAGTGTGAAGCGTAAATTTTTCCAAATACACAAACTTGTATTTTCAAGCCTTGTACGTGTCCAGTATTATGTCTGTCCCGCTTCCACTACAGAGTTGCCAATCTAGTGGTTTTATCTCTAGATTTTATGAAATCTCAAACTTTTTAGCACCAGATGAAAAGGAAAAGGGAGTGATGAGTACATATATTTATATCAGTATGCTGAGAAAGGTTTTGTTCATTGAATATACTGAAATGTTTCTGTCTAATTCATTTCATTTTTATAGTACATTGACTTACAGTACACTCACTGGTGGAGATGCAAAGGGGGGGGGTATGCGGGGATACAGCGTATACCTACTTCTCAATGTCCAGTCACCAAATGGGCTGTATTTTTAAAAAAAGATTATGTAGGGGAGCTTACAGAGCCCCTGAATCTCCAGCTGCACGGTTTCACTCCGCACATCATCCCTGATGGACTCTTGAGCTAAATCCTAGATACAGCCTTACCGTATATCCAGTTCAACAAACCCAGCCCTACCGTATACCTAGTCACCCCTCAACCCTACCGTATACCTAGTTCCACCAAACCCAGCCTTACTGTACACCTTGTTCCCCCAAACCCTGCCTTACCGTATACCTAGTTCTGAAAACCAGCCTTACTGTACACCTAGTTCCCACAAACCCAGCCTTACCGTATACCGAGTTCCCCAAACCCAGCCCTACCGTATACCTAGTTCCCCCAAACCCTGCCTTACCGTATACCTAGTCCCGAAAACCAGCCTTACCGTACACCTAGTTCCCACAAACCCAGCCTTATCGTATACCGAGTTCCCCAAACCCTGCCTTACCGTATACTTGGTAGTCCCCAAAACCCATTCCCACCACTGAGTACACCTCCTTCATGACTACTTCAAAGTGTTGTTTCTAATACAGTAAAATAATGTAATTAACACATTTGTATTTCCAAACCAATGTCTATTCATATTTGTATCAGTAAATCTGTAAAGAGTTCGCGCACCGCGTAAGACAAACATATCTCTAGTGTGCCGTCATACAATAAAGTTTGGGAACCACTGGATCATTGCCTGGGTATGGTGTGTTGTCAGCACCATGCACGTCAAGCGAACAAGATGTAAACAAACTGGATTCGTGGATCCCTAGTCTGATTTACACATAAAATGGTAAATGGGAGTGAAAGCAGCAGCAGCAGCGACAGAAGAAGAAGGAGAAGGAGAAGAAGAAGAAGAAGAAGAAGAAGAAGAAGAAGAAATAAATCTCTCCTCATGTTTGGTGGGATGAAGAAAGCGGGTGGATGTGGGGGTGGAGAGAACTATTGATGAAGAAAGAATGTGATAGATGAGGATCTGTGTGGAGGGGTCCAGGGTCGGAGGAGGAAGTTTAAATGAGGTGCACAGCAAGGAGAGCAGCAGGAATGTATTCGATTTTGAAAATATGGAAAATAAAACAAAATCAAATCAAATCTGAGCTTCAATCCAAACAAAAAAACAGAAAATGACACTGGAGAGTGGAGAGAGGAATGGAATATGGTACAAACTTTTTAAAAATCATTATTATTAGTCTTACCAACAACCAAGCTTTTACACAACTAGCTACACTTATATGCTGTAATATTCTGTAAGTAATAAACAAGAATCGTGTGACCCCCCCCCTCCCAAAAAAACAAAAAAAAACAAACAAAACAAATAAAATAAAATGTGGGGGGTGCTTCTAGGGTCATGCTCCCCCAGAAAATATTGAAAATTATGTATTCAAGATTGGCTAAAATTGCATTTCAGGGCATATCAGCTACTGAAATTAAGTGTTGTCAGAAGTCTATTTACGTTTCAAAAGTTTTGTATGTGATCTTTTAAAAAATAACGTGAATTCTAAAGTTCTATAAAAATAGATTTTTTTTTATCAGAAATCTAAACCAACTTAATAAATCTAACACTTTTTATAAAATGCGTGAGAATTTTCCGTTCCATGCGTGAGAACGTAACAAAATGCGTGTGTCTCGGATCTGGAAGGTATGCATGCATTTTTAGCAGCTTTTTAAGCCCGTTTTGTTGGACATATAGACCTTCCCCAAAGAAAGGTCTGTTGTTGTAAAAGTGTAAAGACTGGGGGAGGCTTACCCTGCCACGCTGGCCCATGACGTGTTGGAAAGGGAGAAGAGATGGATTCATGCCTTTCCCAGGGGCATTAGTGTGAAGTGAACGCAAACTGTCTCATCCAGAGTTTGAACTCAGAACCGTCGATTCCAGTCTACGTGCCGTTATACAGCTCGGGCACTCGCACCACCGGCTACACTACTACACTTTACAGTACTATTTACAAATAGTGTTACTAATACTCACTAACTAATAACTATTTCTGATGGCAATAAGTTACAACGAATCATTATAGCATTTTTCAGGGTATTGATTTTTTTGTGTTAAAACTCCACAGTTATACAACAAAGTTAAGTTTGTTTGATTTCTAGTACCATAGGTGAGACTGTTTTTCACACACTCACCTAAGAGAAGGAAAACTGCTTTTAAACCCGTTTTTTTTACCCTTAACAAATACCAAGCTGGCAGTAAAAGAAGTCAGTAAAATTAGTTTTTAATAGTAAAAAGTACCCGATGGTTGCATTTAAGTATAAAAATGTAAAGACTAAAGACTCGAAGACTTTAGTGAATTTACTTCGAAGAAAAAAGAAAGACGGAAAGAATCCAAACCGTTGCAAATCCTACATGTTTGTGGATAAACATGAGAAGATTCCTTTCATCCGAAGTAACTGTTTCCGAACCAGAGAGGATCAGTCAGTTTGTTTGTAGTAGTGGTCCTTTCTTGTAATAATCCTTAGAGCACGTCAAAAAGCATAATAATTGTTTTGGTAGTAACGTGTTCTCCCCGAAGGCAATGTGTTTACTGTTTATAGAGCATCTGAATCCTTCCATCGTCCTGTTTTGTCGACGATGGTGGTGGTGGTGTAGTTTTACACAAGCGATGAATGAT
>VCCN01004206.1:3347268-3359206 GCA_006491835.1 Architeuthis dux | reverse complement strand
TTAAGAAATATTAGGTGATTTGATATGGAATGACCCATTTATATATTGCTCTTTGAAACTATCAACAATCTATTTTTACAGCTGAGTGCCTTTCCAGGCTTAGGAACTCTTTTGTAACTAGTATGGCTCCCAGGAACTACATTTTGACCAAATGTGACCCGGTGACACTATTCATTACAAATCTTTAATCTTAAATATTTGCTAAATAAGAAAATAAAATCGCAATGAGGTGATATCTAATAATGAAATCTACTTCTTTGAAACAAAGATAAACAATTTTACGGTTGGCAGTAAAATGAGGAATCATTTTAAATTCATCTTTCGTTGGTATAGAAATATTTTGTTTTTACATCTAATTAACTATTCAAAAAAATATTTTATTACTTTCTCTTTTCCCAGTTTTATACAAAAAAAGAATAGAAAACTAAAAAGAAATGGCTTCTATTTTATTGATTTGGTTGAACAAAATTACAATAAATTAGATAAAAACTCTCTTAGAAGAATCACTCTAAATGATATATGGTATTTAATAAAATCTTGTCATTTGTATTTTTGGTTGTCTGCTTGGCATCAATTTCCATATTTCCCAGCATTGAAGATACTCCAGCCTCAAGGATGCAGACCAATTTTGACTTGCAAAACATTGAAAAAGATTGTGGGTGATTGTTTAATTACAATAGTATTGTTATTATAAGATTTACTAGTTTACAGATAAACCCTTTTAACATATCTAAGTTTTACCTCTTTTGTCATTTAATAATATCCCCCCCCCACACACTCTCTTCCTTAATATCTTCAACAAACTAAGGACACTTACTAAGTAGTATACAAACTCTTTAAATGCATTCTTTTTTCTTCTTCTTGACAGCTGAGAACTACTTTATTGTTATGTCTTCTGTAATAAATATACTTATTATTATTGTTGTAAAGTATTTGTATTCTTTATTTTCATTGCATCATTGTACTGTGCATCCTTTACATCCTATATGCATCATGCCTTTTACTGCAGGAACAGACAGAGAAAGAAAGTGTCTATCGCTAACCTTACCTTTATTTCTCTCTAGTATCATCAACATTACCTCCATTAACAACTCTGAACAGTGACATGATTAAATAATGACAGTTATTTTTATTCAATCATGGAGTGTTTAAATACTAAGGTAAACATGATGTGAATTATATTATTAGTTCAGGTCAATATAATGAAAACAAATTTTTAGTCGTCTTGATTAGTATCTGTCTATCAGTCTGTGCATAACACCAAGATCCCTTCTGGAACATTCCAAACTATATTATCATTACTATTTTTGCAACAATTATTAATACAATTTTGTCTCTGCTGAAAATCAGGTTATTTTAACTCTCATCCCGCATACTTAGGAGTCCGTCTGACATGGACAATGCCTTACCAATTTAGCCACAGAGACCAACCAGCAGAGTTCAAATCTAGTCATGTAGTTACATTCTTTTTTATCCATTTCTCTCCATACCATATTATTTGTTTACACCTAGTAGTAAGTTGAAGCAACCTGTCTCTTAAGAGACAACTTCCAATGGAGTATGGAGACCGGTGAGGAGGACCTGGTTTCTATTGCATTAGTCAGCTTAGTGATCCTTGTAAGTCTCAAGTCTGGTCGAAACCAGGACTTTATTTCTACAAGTTTTTTATGAACACCTCCTTGGCAGGATGCAAGTCCACCAAAAGGAAACGTCCATCCTAATCATACAGCTTAGAGTATACTCAATTACCTGCTGAGTGCATAGAGAAATTTGTCCTAATGAAGCATTTTCCACACTCTTCGCTCATACCAGGAATCAAACCCAGGACCTTCTGCATGTGAAGCAGATATGCTAACCATTATACCATCTGAGCAGACTATACCTAGTAATAATAGATGTAAAAGCTTTAAGTTGTCTGAATTTCTTAGATGAAGCAATTTCATTAATTATTTGGTTGACCAGTTTATCTTCCATCTTATAAAAAATCCAACCCAAACATTGCGATAAAAAGCAACTGTTGATATGTAAACTAAGGTTAACGAAATTGTTCGTTTGTGTATTCATCTATTTTTCTGTTGTTGTATTTCATTGAGTACTGGTTTACGGCAACAATGTTGTAAAATCCGGATTTCCGCTTTACAGCAAATCTGTTCTTTGTTTGTTTGTATTTTCCCGCTAAAACTTCAGTTCAATAAAGAGAATCTGTGAAGATACATGTGCATTCCAGTTCTGCTTTAATCCATCTCACATCAGCCACTTTTATATCAACGGAAATTCAACACCTATAAGTCGGCTCATAGACTCAAATATCAACAAACTATGATTACATCTTCCTCATCATCCTCATCCTCCTCATCATCATCCTCCTCCTCATCCTCCTCCTCCTCATCCTCCTCCTCCTCTTCATCCTCCTCCTCATCATCATCATCCTCCTCCTCCTCATCCTCCTCCTCATCATCATCATCATCACCACCACCACCGCCATCATGTAGATCCTGTATTGGTTTATGGCAACACTGTTGTAAAATCCGGATTTCCACTGTACAGCAAATCCATTGTTTCTTTGTATCTTCCCAGAACTTTAGTTCACTAAAGAGAATCAGTGAAGATACATGTGCATTCCAGTTCTGCTTCAATCCATCTCACATCAGCTGCTTTTATATCAACGGAAATATGAATGGAAACACCAGATTTAATTCAATAGCAACAATAAGATGAAAGATAAATTAGTAAAAAATTTAACAATAATTTTCAATAGTTTCACCACATATCCCCAGTTCAATAAATCATCTTTTGTCTTTTTCTTCAATTAAAAAATAATTCCTTACTCTCTTTTTCAAAAAACTCCCCCCCAAATATTATACACTCCCTGAAACCATATTTTGTTTTTGCTCAATAGATAAATTAATCCAAAGTCGGGCAAATGTTTTTATTCAGTATTTTTAATTGCAGGCAAAGCCCAACCCATTTCTACACAAATCTTTTCAACATTATTCCTCCTCCGCCAATAAATACATCTATGTATCGACATCTTCATAACCATTTATCAACTGAATCAATAGGAAACAGAGAAAGCAACACTGAACCAACCTCCCGCCCAACGTCATCTCTTCACAGAATATTTAAATAGAGAAGACAGTGCTCACCTAGATTAAGATGTGGTCACCACCCTTCACTAAATCATTACAGAAACAAGCTGCACCCGAATCACACGCCATACTGCCCTCACTGCCCTAAAATCCAATGCACGACTCATTAGCTGCTCACCGACTGTCAGGCCTTCACTCATCAAAGACTGACCCATAACATTTTATCTCCTTTGAGTCTCAGGATTAATTATTCCTTTGCTCTGTCGGCTTTTCCCAGCAGGTAAAGCTGGGGCCTTCAAGACGAACAATTGCAGAATCTTTTAAACTGAAGGTTTAAAAATTTCCTTTGTTTCTAAACCATCTTCTGAAAACTGAATTCTTTTGAGAATTTGATACACAATCTGATGTTATTCATTCGGCAAAGTAGGATGACTTAACCGTCAAAAATGAATTGCATAAGAACTGATTTGACCGATCACTGCTAAAGAAGCTAACTTTTTTTTTACTTTCGTACAAAGCTGGCACGGCAATGACTATTTGAGTTTTAGTAAAAAAAGATTACTTAAATCAAGTATTGTAAACCATTTTTATTAATATTTGACAGCTATTTACCCTCATCAATTACAATTTGAATGTTAATGACTCTTCTCAAAACTATAGAAAATAACTATTTGAATGTTAATGACCCTTCTCAAAACTATAGAAAATAACCATTTGAATATTAATGACCCTTCTCAAAGCTATAGAAAATTCCATTTTTATTCTTTCCAGCTGCCAATTCATTGATTCCATTAGAATCCTCCATGAGCTGAGCCATCTGTCAACTTGGCTGTTACGGAGCAACAACAAACAGTCTGCTTGCAGTGAAGTCATTGTCCTCCATTTTTAATTACATCATTACTAAAATAATATCATCAATGTAAAAAAAGATAACTAATATAAATTTGAATACCAATTGCCTGGCAATATGTAACTGATATAGTTTTCTAAAATGTGACTAATGAACAGTTTGGTTCAAATTAAAACTATTGTTTAATACCTGCAGCCTATCTGGTTTCTTGGGGGTCGTAAGCTCAATCCCTGGGTCACGTAGGGGGGGGGGAGTGGAGAGGCAGATTAACATCATAAGAAAGATTTGACAGTTATGAAAATACCCTTGGAATGACCCAGGATGTGGTAGGTATATGGAGGATGGGTGTCGGCGTCCGGAGGTTTTGTGGAGTTTAGAATTCCATCGGAAATTCTGCGAGGAAGGTGAACCTTTTTTTACTAAAACTCAAATAGTCATTGCCATGCCAGCTTTGTACGAAAGTAAAAAAAAAGTTAGCTTCTTTAGCAGTGATCGGTCAAATCAGTCCTTATGATGCAATGCATTTTTGACGGATTTCTCCATAGTAAAGGTTTTTAAAAGGGAGGTAAGAATGACTTCATTTAAATACGATCATGGAGGAAGGGAACAGCAACAAATGACAAACGAGAGAGACAAACCTTCAGAAAAGAAATGAGACGTTTATTCAAACGAGGGTGTAGATTTAATTAATGTTTATGTGTATATGTTTTCATGTGATTCAGTGTTTATTGCTTACGTGTATATGTGTATGTAAAATTCTATTGTTCATGTATGTGTTTTCATGTAGGTTTGCAACAGTGTAAATAAAATGTTTTTGAGTCTAAAAGTCCATAATGATGGTAATGTGTGTGCGTGTGATTATGGTGAATGACTTACTTACATTTTGGGTTGTTTTATACTCTGGCCTGTCCGGGGTACGCATGAAATATCACGCGCATATGGACAGGCCAAAATCATGAAGGACAGGAGCGCTGTGAAATGCGTCTTTATGTGAGGCCGGACTGGGGAGAAAGAGATTGATTCAAAGTTAGTGCCCCCTCAGGTGATGGCTTGCTGGTCCCTGATTGGCTGCCTGCATGCTGGGATGTGGCAGGGGGTCTGAGTTACTGTGGGGAGAGCTCCCTTCATGGGAGACAACACCAGTTTGACCCACCACAGGTATAGGAATGAGAACAATGTATCCCCATAAATCAAATAAAAGGTTTTTATTCAACATTGGTCGAAAGTTACCAAATGTCACAGACATGTTGTGTTATACAGAAGGAAACTGGCTTGAAAATGTATAATTATAGCATAATTCATGGCAAAATCAACTGTGAATGTCAAATTCATTGAGAGTTTTGTTGCGGGACCTGGTTCAATTAGAAAAGATTCAAGTTCTTTGATCACTTGCCTTTGCATTATAGGCAGAAGTTACGCAGATTTTCCTTCATTCTAGAAGTGGGTGTTTCATCTTTGTTCAGTGGGTGTTTCATCTTTGTTCAGTGATGAAAAATAAAGTTGTGTTCTGGAACCATGGTTGAATTTGATGCCAATAGGCAAAAGCAAGAGCTGAGAGTAATATGTGTTAACAGTACACTTATTTATTTAAAACTATTTTTACTGGGTCTCCTCCATATAACTGCCAGAATCAAATACGCTGTGTTGTATGTTTTCAGTGCGTAATACTCGACCCTTGTGATGTGCACTATCTTTTGATAGTAAATTTTCTGTACCTGTGAAGTCCATTACATGAATAGCCAAGGTGTTGTATTTTCCTTTTCTTTGAGTTGTGGTGGTAAATTTTCCTTTGCAACTCACTGTGCCAAGCAGACTTCTGAATATTCCTTTTACAGGTTTTAGTGGAGGCTTCTCTCAGAGCTTTTCATATCTTTGATTTGTCACTCTGTTTCAGGATCCTATTTCTGACTCCATGTTTCAGTGGGGGGAAATCTTTCTCGGTCTTCTTTTAGTTTGCAATAGACAAAAACTTTTTTATTCTATTATACCATAAAGTCTCCATAAAATGCTTCTGCATTTGTCTCTCAGTGTATTCTAGGCCACCACTGCAACGAAATCCAGAAATCAATATTTTGTTAGCATCATACTTCCATACATGCTGTCTTTCATTTCCTCATGTTTGGACTGCAGCTTTTCCGCAGAAATAAAGCAATGTATTTTTTATTATTTTTTCAACATGTAGTTTTTTGTTTTTTGAATAATGAGATAAGAACTGAGAAGAAATTAATTAGATAACTTTGAATATTATCAGCGATTTTGTTTGCAAATAAAATATGGTAAAATGAAGTTTTCATCATAAATATTCAAACTAAATAATTGAAAATTTAAATTAATATAGAATATTTGAACAAGAAAAAGAGAGTAATAATGAAATAATTAATCACTGCTACCCACAACAAACCAGTTTAAACAATGTTACTAGGTTTAGGTTTTAATCACTGCTACTCACAACAGACCGGTTTAAACACTGTTGCTGGTTTTAGGTTATTCATATGTTCTGACATTTATATGTATCTATGTATCCAGACTTTTCCCATTCTTAACCGTTAATAGTAGAATCTTGAAATTTTGCACATACACTCTCCTCAATGAGTAGGGAAATGCTTTTTGTTGTTTTTTGGAAATTCTCCCAAAATAAGTTTTTAGGGGGGTTCAATTTACAATGTAATTTCATGCTAAATCGGTCCCTTAGTTTGTGTCCAGCAGCATTCACAAATTTGGACTTTTTAGTGATGCCACAAAAGGCGAGAGAAGTAACTTTTCATTGATCACTCGTTATTCCAATTTCTATCAAAATTTTCAATTCATTTTGTATTTATGGTATTTTTGACCAACACTAATCTGCTGACGATGGCTCTACATTGGTCAGTTTACAACACTATTGGATTGTACATATTTCATTCTCCCCAAGCCAAAACAAACTTTTTACATAAACATCAATGATCTGCCTATAAACTGGGATATAATATCTAATAAACACCCTTAGTGAGATTTAAAGTTCAGTGGGAGAGACATTGACCCAACAGACTGCGTGGGTAGCAGTGATTCATAATTTCCCTTGGAACGCTAGTCATTATTAATTTTTCAAAAAACCTTTTAAAGTTCAAATAGTTCTTCGGACGATTGAACTCCTTCTTGTTGTTTGTGTTGTTAACACAACGTTTCAGCCAATTCATTCTTCAGCCTTCCTCAGGTGTAATATCCAAATGTGATGTGGTAAACAGAAGTTTTTAGTTTCAAAGGAGGTATCATTTATAATGTAGGATTCGGGTGTTTCTTTATCCTTGTCTTGTTGGGTTTTGGTTTGTTTAGTAGCGACAAGACAAGGATAAAGAAACATTTGATCAGTTGAAACATTGTGTTAACAACACAAGCAACAAGAAGGAGTTCAATCGTCCGAATAACTATTTGAATGTTAATGACCCTTCTCAAAACTATAGAAAATAACCATTTGAATGTTAATGACCCTTCTCAAAACTATAAAAAATAACCATTTGAATGTTAATGACCCTTTTTTAAACTATAGAAAATAACAATTTGAATGTTAATGACCCTTCTCAAAACTATAGAAAATTGTTAATGACCCTTCTCAAAACTATAGAAAAACCTTTTAAAGTATTTGAAAATTTGTCCAAATCATAAATAAGCATCTGCCCACACGGAGGAAAAAGCTTTTTTGTAATTATATCACAGCAATAAAAAATGAACTTATACCGAATTTATAACTTTGCTGGTTAGATTTAACAACAAATTATTTTTCAGATGTATTTTATAACACAAAAAATCTGCAAACTGAATAAAAATAAATACGACTGCCTCATATTGGAGGTCTTCTCAACAAGCTACTGTAGCTGTAGAAAATTGTTTCAAATTATATTTTATTAATAATTTAATTAATTAGACATTATTTTTTATGTTTACATTTGTTTAAATTAGTATTCACAAAATCTATCAAAAATATTGTATAAGATAGGGAATGTACAGATCAATTAAATTGTATGTGACACCGGTGTCACAGTGGGTGTCACAGTGTGTTCTTATGGGTTAAGTGTACTGTCAAGAAATCAAAAGGAGGGATTAAAGTCATGTTAACCTCTTAAAGAGAAGGTGCCATCCTTGTCAAAGCAACTGGTTCTGTCAGATTTAAGGCTCACATCAGTGCTAGGACATTTATGTTATATATTTAATTAAAGAAATAACACTGAAGGCAAGAAACCCAGGTGCATTCATCCTTGTCTCTTGTAAGCATCTTATAATGAATGACAAGTAGAGAGAAGAAAACATAACTGAACATCATGGTGAAGAAGAGAACCCAACATTAGATTTGTTCTGTATTATAACACTGGTGTATCTGCACACATCCTGAAATGGTGACAGAAATGCTGGCTTCAAGATGGACTAGCATTCCAAGGGAAATTATGAATCACTGCCACCCATATATGCTGTGATCAATTAAAAAGTTGGAAAAAGGATGGTCAATGAATAAGTTACTTCTCTTGCCTTTTGTTGGGCTGTGATCACTAAAAAAGGTCTGAATTTTCACAAAAAACAAGTGGGTACAAACTAATGACTAATTTAACATAAACTTACATTGCATATTGAATCCCCCCTCTAAAAACCTATTTTTGGGGGGGTGGGGATTTTCAAAAAACATAAAAAGCATTTTCCCTACTCATTGAGGGGAGTGTGTGTGCAAAATTATTAGTTTCTACTATGAAAGGTTAGGGCTGGTCAAAGTCCGGATACATAGATACATATAAATGTCAGAACACATGAATAACTAAACCCCAAAACCAGTGTTGTGGGTAGCACTGATTAAAAACAGAGATAAGTTTCAAATGAATAGTTTTTGTGTGGCTAAGAATGGAGAATATCCCTCTAATTGGATTTGAAAGCACAATGGACAAAGATTTCAATAAATTCCACTAGCCACACGCAGTCAGCAGTGGGAGGAGAAATTGCTGCAGGGATGGCAGCAGAAGACAAGTCCACCCAGGTTTAATCAGCACCCACGCATTACTGCATCGCTCACCATCTATACCTTTATGCATCTTTCGTCCTCAACGCATCTTGCATTTGTGTCCGCCCCCAAACATTCGTCTTGTCTTTGTAAACTCCGGGGTCCATTTTCGTCATCTTATAATAAAATAAACAAGACATATCTTTGTACACATTGTCTTCTTTTCCCTCATTGATCAAGCTCCACAGGTTACACAAAACATGCATCTTTCGTCCATAGCAATTCTTTTTTTTTAGCAACTGCATCTAACTCTGCAGGGAATCTCCAAGAAGCAGCCTCCATAGAAAGTTGACAATGTAACATCTTTTTTAAATCCTCAGGCAAGTTATGTGCATTGAGAGAATTTAATTGGAAAAAAAATTTAACTAATGAACGTATGTCATTCAATTGAAAGCCAAAATTGAAAATGAATGAATGGGAATTATACAGTGGGTCATGCTGGTTGTTTATCTTTAAAAAAACATTTTCCAACCTGAGTTATTTCCCCTTTTGGCCAAAAAGCATTGATAAATTGTTCGGCAATCCTTCGAAACAGAAGAACAGAACATTTTTGCTGATTTAAACCATTGCCGATTTCTGCTACGGAAGACCAATCGTGTAAAAATCTCCTGCTTTAGAAACTGGTTTCTGTGGAGAATCTTTTTTTCTTTAGAAACTGGTTTCTTGTTTGCAAAGATTTTTATGTAGTTTGAATTTGATAACTGATTAAAGTTGCCTATTTCACAGAAAAAACAAAAACAAATATATGTAATTTCTCACGTGTAAATTTTTTTTTGGTTAAAAAAAACAGTAAGTATGTTTTAAAAACAACTATGTAAGTTTAATCTGTATTCGTGCCCTTACATAAATTTAAATTAAAAACCTTTAAATTCAGAAATGACCTCAACTAAGGTGAATAAACATTGTATTATTAAAATTCTTAAAAAAAAATCTTTCTAAAGAAAAGAAAAATTCTCCACGGTAACCAGTTTCTAAAGCAGGAGATTTTTAAAGCTTATGGTCTTTCCTAGCAGAAATCATCAACGGTTGAAATCACCGAAAATGTTCCGTTCTCCTGTTTTGAAGGATGGCCAATTGTTCTTTTAACAGCAGACAAATCTTAGTAGGAGAAAGTGAAATACATCACTTTTGTTGTGAATCTTAACTATGGCTGGTCATTTGTTCTTTTGTTACGTTACAGAGTGTTGTTGATGATGTTGATCTTTCTGGAATTGATATGGTGTCTCTGTGACTGGTAAATGTTTGCTGGGACTTGATACATAGTTGATTCCTCTCCCGCACCCTACCAACACGTACCTATAAAAGGCTCGGACAAAAAATGGCCTTTGAGTTCATTTGTCTCCTATTTTTATACCTGAAATTATTTAACTAACACGTACATTTTTCAATCACAAATGCATGGCATCATTCGTATTATGTGGCAAGATGTTACATGGCCAATATCATTGTTTGCCAATTGTAAATTCCTATTTAACTTGTTAACAGGTGTTCAAAAGTCATAAACAGGATATTGACTAAACCCTGAACTGCAGGTGGTGGGCTGGAAAACCACAGAAGCGCCCTCAGAAGGCAAAGAGAGCACCTAGGCTTGGGACAAGACCAATTTCTCGGTTGTCAAAGGACCCATATGTCTAAAAAAAAGTCTGTCTGCTCTCATCATCTCTCTCCCACTCTTCATTCTCCGCCACTGAATGATGTATCTGATGTAATAAAAATATATCATCATATTTTCATAAACCAAGTCTCCAGTCTTCCTTTTTCTCCAAGTCCAAGATTTTCCTCTCGTGGACCCGTGGCTATGCAACACTTATGTACAATTTCATTGAAATTAATTCAGAACTTCTGGAGATATTGTGTGGACAGACAGAAAGACAGAAAGACAGACACAGGGTAATACATATAGCTCTCCAACTTCATATAGCTCATCGCAAATAAATTTCCTTTTATTTAAGACTATTTTAAAGACAAAACTAAGTAAATTATTTCAACCCAAAACAATTAAATAACAATATTATTTTCAATTTTCTTGACTACTTCCAGAAGGGAACCCAGACTCAGGTTGATGCATAGCTGTATTGCTTTAACAAATCAATGAATTCGTGGATTTGAATTTAAGGCAGTTTTTTCTTTGTGCCAATCCATTTTCTTATTAAAATGTGATTCAAATAATATAATACAATCAGGCTTAATAGAGGATTTCAGGAGCAGATTCAGGGGGTCTTCCAGGGTCTTCTGGAAGACCCTCAGAATTTTTCTGAAAATTTTTATTTTTTATTTTTTCCAACCCAAAATTTAACCAATCCTTTTTACCTTTCCAAAAGATTTCATTGAAATTTATTGAGAACTTTTGGAGATATTGTGTGGGCAGACAGAAAGATAGAAAGACAGACGGAAAGACAGACACAGGGTAATACATATAGCCCTCCAACTTCAGTGGCAAAGGAAATAAAGCACAATGGTGGCAGCATCATTTTGCAGAGTTGTTTTGCCTGCCAATGGTACTCGTTCTTTCCACCAGGAATAATGAAAGAAAGAAGATAATTTGGAAATCCCAAAGTCTTTAGCTGAATGTTTGAAATTGGATTGGAATTAGGTCTTTCAACAAGAGAACGATTGGAGCACAGTTTGAAATTAGTGTCAGGCCAGCTGGATCAGAACAAAATTAAAGTTATAACATGGCCATCACAGAATCCTGAACTCAACCTCGTAGAAATGTTGTGGAGGGAGTTGAAGTGCATGGCGGAACTCAAAAAAGCCCAACAAATCTCTCCAATTTAATCAAATTCTGCAGTGAAGAATAGTGAAAAAACACTTCCTCCATTTTGCTAAGAGCTGATTGAGAATTACAAGACGCGCTTAGTGGCTGTTGTGGTCAATATTAGTCTCTTGTATGAATACTTCAAATCCCCACTACCAGTGGCGTAGCAAGGGGGGGGTGGCAGTGTGAAGGGGTACAAAAATACCTTAGCAGACACCTAA
>VCCN01004206.1:3247749-3276068 GCA_006491835.1 Architeuthis dux | reverse complement strand
TGATTGAAATTATCACCCTTTGACCATTTGGTGAATTTAAAAGTTTTTTTAAAAACTTCAATTTACAGAAGAGTTCCACTAGTTTTTATGCTATTCATTGAAGAGGTCCACTGTCAATTACGAGCGGTTTCAAGCGGTCTATGAATTTAAGAGTTAATATCATATTGTAACCTAAAGGGATATTTTTAGTTATTTCCCGATGCCCCATAAGAGAGCCAAGTGGTTAGTGCCTTAAACCCAAAGCTATGAAGTTTATGATATATTTAGTTCACCAAGGGCAACACAATTCTTTTTTACTTCATAACTAAACAATGTACAATTGATTAGTTAATGGTAGCACCCACCTAGGAGTGGGCCATGGCACACTTCCGCTAATAGGTTCAATTTGTAGATCTTATCAAAATTGCCATGAATTGTTTTCATGTCGTTGGATTAGAATTATACTTTACTAGCTGAACCAATGGAAATTCCATGGGTGTTGACAACTAAGATTATTCTCTTCTCTCACCCTTTGCTGTATCTTCTCATTCTCTCCCTTATCCCTTCCAATCTTTGTTGCTCGTCCATGATTTTATCTAAATGTTATACAAACATGGAAATGTTTCATATGCAAAGATCTTCCTACCCCCTCAGTAAACTGCCTAACTTTCTCTTCTGTCCTCTCCCTTTCTACCTTCTTATTAAACTACCAATCTTTCTTTTGTGCCCTCTCTCTTCCTACACTCTTATTAAAGTACCAAACTTTCTTTTCTGTCCTCTATCTTCCAACCCTCTTATTAAACTTTGTTGCCCATCCAAGCTTTTAAATAGATTTTGTTATACAGGAAAAAAGGATGCTTGTTCGGAGGCTAATTCTATGTTCCACATATCATTTTCATTTCTAGAATTAGAAATATTCAGAAGAAATATTTTTAACCAAGTGTTCTCTCCAAAAATGTGACAACACTGAAGGTATAACATTTTAAATATCACACAGAAAGACACTTGAGTTGTCAAAGAGTCTTATCAAGAAAGTTCAAAGATCGCAAAACTGTACGTTGAAAAAAGCTAAAACTGCAACAAAAGATAAGCGATACATTTTTATTACCTACATCACTTTGAACTTTCCTTTGTTCTCTTTATGGAATACTTGGCAAAAGAATCAATAGTCATTTGGCCAGAGGATTTAGCTGAAATTGTTGCGGATTGCCATGGCAACAATCGGTAGGAGGTACAAAACTTTTGTCAGAGATTTGTGGACAGTTATTGGCTCATAAAAAGGAAAAGTTTATTGAAAAATGGTAGGTCCAGTATTTCGTTTTTTTCCCCGAGGTCTGAAGAAAATGTGAAAAGAGCTGCGTCTGTCATATTTATAGTATCAGTAGCAGCCTTCAGCCCTTCTTCTTCCCTACACTCTTAGTAAACCTAACTTTCTTTTCTTATCTTTTCTCTTTCTAATTTATTATTAAACTACCTTTCTTTTCTCTCCACTCCCTCCCAACCCTATTATTAAACTACCTAACCTTCTTTTCTCCCCTCTCCCTTCCTGCTTTCTTATTAAAATACCTTTCTTTTCTTCCCACCCTTTCCTATCCTTTTATTATAACTTTCTTTTCTCCCCTCTCCCTTCATACTCTCTTATTAAACTACCTAACCTTCTTTTCTCCCCTCTCCCGTCCTTCTTTCTGATTAAACTACCTTTCTTTTCTCCCCTCTCCTTTCCTACCACGTCTGTCACACTTATAGTATCAGTAGTAGCCATCAGCCTGGTCGGTTGTTGCATACTTATGAAAACCATTAGCAAGCGACGGGTCATGGACTAGTATCTATAGAATAAAATAGATTTATATATGCCGAATATATTAGACAGAATAGATTGACTTTGAAGATAATAGCCACTTCCCCTCTGACCAATTTACGACTCTCAATAAGGCCTCGACATCCCTGACTGAATTACCTAGAGTTCAATCGGTGATACCGTTGAGCTGATGAAAGAAACCCAATTAGTAGGCAACGATCAAGCTTGTCGGATGCTTTGTTCAAAAGCAACCGTAACATCTTTGCCGCATTCATTCGCGCAGTATTTACTAGAGAATCTTTCTGGGTCATTGCTATCATCTTTCATCTGGTTAAACCCTGCCTGAAGCTTTTTGTTCTTAAATAACTGTTTTTTTCCCCTGGTAATTGGCTTACAGAAACAAAGTCTACCGTTCATAAGGCTTATGTGGAATTATTGCCAGTTTGTTACAAGAAAATGTTCTTGGGGTACACACAGGGATAGAAACAGGAGGCTTACATAGGGGTACAGCATACTTCTCAATTTCCAGGTTTTTTTGTATGTTCAATATCTACTAATGGAGACAGTATCATATATCTGATTTCCAAAAACCAGCCTTACCATATACCTAGTTCCCAAAACCCAGCCTTACCATATACCTAGTTCCCAAAAACCAGCCTTACAATATGCCTGGTTCCCAAAACCCAGCCTTACCATATACCTAGTTCCCAAAACCCAGCCTTACCATATGCGTAGTTCCCAAAACCAAGCCTTACCATATACCTGGTTCCCGAAACCCAGCCTTACCATATACCTAGTTACCAAAACCCAGCATTACCATATACCTGGTTTCCAAAACCCAGCCTTAACATATACCTAGTTCCCAAAACCCAGTCTTACCATATACCTAGTTCCCAAACCCATTTCCATCACTGGGTACATATGAATAAAAATGGATAAAAATGCCTTTTAGCTAATAAAGAATTACACACACAAGTTTGATTGGTGTTGTTTCTGCAATGGTTTCTGTGTTGCCTATTTTATGTTTGGCATAATTCTGACTGGTCGATTCTTGTATTTGTCGCCTTGTTGTCTCTGGTCACTCAAAGTAATAAAATAATTCTGGTTTCTTGAAACCAGAACTCAGTTCCCTAACTGTTGCTCAATAGATGATTTGCATCTTTCACCCAGTGTTTAGAATATGGCTTCACAACCTCTGGTTTCCCAGAATGAGGCTCTCTGACAAGAGGAGACTTACACTTAAAGTGAGACTTGGCTCTCTGCTGAATAAGAAATGGTAGGAAGTGATGGTACAGTATAGCGAGAGTACCAAACACCTCATTCTTCTTTGAAGAGTACCTGTCATTTAATTATCCAACAACTTTGTACAGGGGTGGAGTTTGAGCAGGCGGGGTCCAAATTTTGAGCAGGCGGTCCAAGTGAAAAAAAAAACATTTTTATAAATAAAAATGTGAAAAAGAAAACGAGTTTCAAACATCAAAAACAAGAAAGTAATATGTGATCCAGCATTTTTCACTGTAGTTTTTTAGCACCAGAATTGACAAAAGAGCAAAGTGAAAAAAAATAAATCAATGAAATTTATCACAGAACCAATAAAAATATATAATTTATAAACAATAAGATTGGTCAGGATTTTTCTGAGAAGAATCCTTGGTGGTTTGTATTGTAATTAATCAATAAATAGTAATTCAAAGTAAGAAAAACTTCAAGTCTATATGTGAAATTCCTTAAAGTATTTTTCTTACATTACAACAAATCAACTGATATGACTTTTTAAGAAGTCTGGGGCGGATCCAGGATTTTGAGCAGGGGGGGGGGGGGTCCAAATGGAAAAATGTTTTTTTTACAAATAAATATCTGAAAAAAGAAAGTCAAACATCAAGAACAAGATAGTAATATGTGATCCGGCATTTTTCACTTCCATTTGAGAACTAAAATTGACAAAAGAGTAAAGTAAAAAAACTAAAGAAATTTACCACAGAACCAAAAGATTTTTTTAAAATTATAAAGAATAAGACGGATGACATCCTACTTATGAAGTCCAAAATAATAAATTTCTGTTTTGAAGCTTAATATAGGTCATTGTCATAAGTATGAACAAAGATGGACAAAGATTTTCACTGGGAAATCGACACCTAATTTTAAAAACGTAATCAAAATTTAAAAAAAGAAATTCAAACATCAAGAACAAGATAGGAATATGTGATCCTGCATTTTTCACTTCCATTTGAGTCATATATTTTTAGCACCAGAATTGACAAAAACAGAAAGTTAGAGAAAAATAAAAATGAAACCAGGAGAAAGGAAAAGAAAAAAAAAAAAATATACATATATTGAGAGGGGGGAGAGATAGAGATGAAAGAAAGACATAGAGAGACATTCTTGTTGGCTGAACATCAAGAGACAATGAGTGAAAGTTTAAAAGGCAGGTAGAGATAGAAAGGCATAACAATTGCAATACAGTGCGCAAAAAGGAATAAAACAGGATGCAGGAGAAAGTATTTCTGCATTCCTTATTCCTGTTTCGCATATGAAAATAATCCATGTTTGTAAAACATTTTGATTAGAACATGGACAGGCAACGAAGATTGGAAGGGATAAGGGAGAGAATAAGAAGATGCAGGTGTAGCTGTCACTTTCTAAAAATACGAAAATAGGGATAGAAATATCAAGCTGGCTTTATCACCACGATTAAGCCAGCCCTAACCCATATGAAATACCAAACTAAATATAACTTCCTTTTTTCCCGTGACATCAGCATGAATATAAACACCCTGTTTATATGGATTTTCATTGCTGCCTGCTTCCCCGCCTACGGTTCAGGTCTCACTAGCCCGTGTCAACCTCTCAACATGTAAAACCTTTTCCTCATTCACTTAGTACCCTAGTCGCCTAGAGCTCACTATGTGCTTTCAAATTGCTACTTCTTTTAAATGCTGATATGTCTTACTTTAAACTTTTGGTCATTCTCTCCACATTCCTTTTCGCCCAAACTAGGAATAAACACCTCACATAGGTTCCATGAGATCAAAAATGACCACAGATCTCTCTTTAGTTTCCACCACATCAGGTTAGTGACACAAGTCTTAAATTTCTTCCTGATTAGAAACACACCATTCTATACCGGTATATCTATTTTTCCTTTCTGTCCTATGCCTTTTTGTTCTTAACCGATTTCTTTGCCTCGATAAACATATCTTTCGGTGCAGCTATCACCAGATATCATGGTTCAAATTATAACCTCTTATCACAGACAAAACCATTCAGACAGAAATTACTATTACCTTCACTCTGCACTCACACTAATCTCCCTCAATCTTTTTACACATTTATTACCTCTTTTCCGATATGCATATCTATACGTCATTTCTGTCTTATGTTTTCAATTAAATGCAACATTTATTTCATTTCTATCTGCTGGCTTTATTTTTCTTTATCCTTTTACAATAATTGTGTCTTTGTTCATATTCGCCCACCAAAAATCCAATATGGCCGGGCCTGCAATTGTCTTTCTAATTTCTGACCACGTGCTCCATACATTCTTCCTCCCTCCTACTTCCATAATAGAACCACTGCCACTACTACTGCTACCACTACTACTATGGCTGACGACCACAACTAGTTACAACTTTTGAATAGAGAGCCCATTTACATTCTCTTTCAACATTAACTAACTTGTCCCTTTTACCAACCTTCACTCCATCTTTATTGTAATTTCAAATCTTACACAGTCAAAGCGTGAGAGAAAAGCAGAGGCATTAGATAATGGATAATCTTAGTTGTCAGCATCCAGGTCCAAGTATTGAACAAAATATCAATGACAAGAATTATAATTTCAAAAGCAATGCTTAGTAGTGCTTTTGAATTTAAAAAGTATTATAATGGTAAATTGAAAAAAACTATTGACTATATTGGATTGAAGGCCTGTGAATTATACTAAATCTATTTCTTTTTAAAGTAAGAACACTGAGAAAAAATCCATGTTAGGATCATAAAAGTAAATCTTAGCATGAATAATAATAAAGAGAGGGATGTTAGTCAGAAAAAAAAGTAATAAAAAGTTCAGTTTTTGAATGTTTTTTTAAGATGAGGTCATTCGCCAAAGAAGTTAATGAAGATCCGAATATCATTGGCTGCTTGGAGTGGCAATGAAATTTCTAGACTGTTTTAAAAAGTGTCCAAGAAGATAACTATTTCTTGAAGCCGGTAGAAGAGAAACACATTTTATCTGCTTCTCGTAAAAAGTCCATTAATTCTGTGATTTGATGAGCAAAGAATGGTTGAAGGCAATTAAGTTGTCCACAAAGAGAAGACATTTGTTGGCACAGAGATTGGAAGAACAAGGGAAACAAGTGATGAAGATTGAGTATAAACTGATTTGCCACAAAAAAGATGGAAGATGCAAAGGAAACGACTATAAAAGAACTTTCTTTGGTGTTTTAGATTAGAAATAAATTAGATGGTTTCTACGTGAGACAGTAATACAGCCCCCCCCCACCATTATAGTGTGGTTCGCGTTATAATGCAGGTGGGTGGTGGACCGCAAAATATTAATCTAGCTCCAAAATAGCTAAATTTTATCATGGTTTTAACATGGTTGGTTTTCTTGAACCCCAACATCCGCGTTATAATGGGGGATGCCTGTATTGAGGAAATAAATCCAATGTAAAAGTGTAGCAGAGCGGTCTGGTAGGGGGGTAGGTAAGATAGACAAACCCTTCTGCATGGTAGTACAAAAAAAGCAAGTGGTTTGAATAAAAAGGGTTGCAAAATTCCCCCGGAATGTAGGTTAACCTGGAGTTGGCAGAGCTTTGGACAACTTGTGGACATGCTGATTGGCTGAGGAAAGTTTTTAATTTTGGGGGTGATTTTTGGCAGTTGAGAGTTAGCCGCTGACCGCGAGGGTGTAAGGTCTTGGACCATGCGAATGCTATCAAGAGCGATGATGAGAGATCACAGGAGATAGGAGAATAAGAGGGCGAATGGTAGGTGTAGCAAACAGTAATTCGCTTTGTTGTCTTCGCATTTTTATCAGGCAGTTTATAAAAACTGCAAATAAATCGAATTCCTATATCACCTATTTTTCGCATTGCCTTGCTATCATTCGATATGACCAACCTTCCCATTTTCAGCTGTGACCCTAAGATCTTCCGGACTCGAACAAGAACCAATGACCACCATCCCTGTCTCATCAGGGACTGGAGTTTCTGCAGGAGTATGTTGATGGTGCACCACACTGGTGCATTGTTACAAAAGCACAAGAGAATTAAAATAAGAATCACAGAAGAAAATGCTGTAACTTTTTAATAATAAAATAGTCAATGGATTTTAAAACTCCATTTTAATCCTGTTAAATCAAAATTTGATACAGTAAAGCAAAACATTTTATAAACCTTTTCTCACACACACAGACACACACACACATACACACACACATGCATCTATATCATAGGTGTGACTATATGCACACTTTGGAGGGGAATCTTCAAAAACGTTTTCCCTACTCATTGAGGGGAGTGTATGTGCAAAATTTCAAGTTTCTACTATGAACGGTTAGGGCAGTGTTTAAACCGGTCTGTTGTGTGTAGCTCTGATTAATTCATACATACATACACTATGAATTTATGTACATGAGCACATGCATTCTTTTGCATTATGAAATATATATATATAGGTATACATGCACTATGCATTTATGTGTGTGAGTACATGCAAAATTCCTTTGTTTGTCGGCATGTGCTACTAATTTTTAAAAAAGGAGATTGTCTGCCATTTCAGATTGGATAATGTAGAACGCTGTCTCGCATTTCAAGCTCAAGTTCACATTCACTGCTCAATATAATGTCATCTGGTCAGTTAATTCAAATCTCACATCATTGAATTAATGTTTCATTTCTGTACTTATGGGCATCGACTGGAAATTTGTGAATACAAGAATATATGATGAGGCTGTATTTTCATTGGCAGGCGAATATGAACAAAGTCTGGTGGTCTCGTAAGGTTCTACTTGGGCACTCTGGGTCAGTGGTAAAGATGCTTTGGCTCCGAAACCATTCCTGACACCAGAGTCATCATCTGATGAAGGCTTTGTTGGTGGCACAGCTGTTGTTCTTTTGTGTCTGAAATCATATTGTATCCATACATTCATGTGCAATAGTTTCCATCAAACAATAAAATGAGTATAAACTTTGATTTAAAGGAAAGTTTTCATTAGTAAGCAAATGTTATGAAAGGAGAAGGAATAGGTTGTTTTTTTGGCAAAGTAGGATGACTTAACCGAAAAAAATGGATTGCATCATAAGGACTGATTTGACGGATCACCGCTAAAGAAGCTAACATTTTTTTTTTAAATCAAGTATTGTAAACCATTTTTATTAATTTTTGACTGCTATTTACATTCATCTTAATTTTTAGTATTTTTTTTTAATCACTGTGTTAAATGGTTTACAATGAACAAATAATAGCTTTTTTAAAACCAAGTTGAATTTTAATTAAAAAAAAAACAACTAAAAGTTAAGATGAAGGTAAATAGTAGTTAAAAATTAATAAAAATAGTTTACAATATTTTGTCTGATAAAAATTAAATAATAAAATAAATTGCTTTTTTTTACTAAAACCAAAACAATAACACTGCCGTGCAGGCCTTACTGAAATTGTGATTAAACAAACTAAAAATTGTACTGTACTAAGCTAAGCTTTATAAATAAATATTTCAAGATCTTTACTCAATCTGTGTTGAACAATCCAAGGTAAGTTTTGGATATTGGCAATCAGTACTAGATTATCTATGTATTAAAAGTAGTATATGCTAGGGGCCCCACATTTTCAAGGCCCCCACGCTAAATACTTGCAAGCTATCAATTCTCAATCACTGATTCTGTACTCGCTCTATTACTATAGTACTATACTGCACTCAACATTTATTAACGACTGGGTGTTTAAGATTAGAGATTTTAGCCAATTATCACTTTTAATTGGGGTTATTATTTTAATCAGTAATCATGGGTGTCCACTGTAATGTTTATATATGTATGTATTAATGTTTATGCTTAATACTAATTAAATATGAATAGCAGGCTCCCAGCAGCCCCCATTCCATTTCTGGTTCTGAAAAACGAGGGCCGAAAGTGAGAACGGGTGAGGCTCTCTCTTCATCAGGCAATAGCCCAGAGCACATGTGTCCCTGTTTGTCTCTCTTCCTTTTTCTAAACACAGCTAATATGGTTATTAACCAAACGCATTCAACTGAACACAGTTAAACAGAAACTAACAACAAGCAACAAAGGCACTAATATCAGACAACGTTACAATGGCTGTCCACTTCAATAAATCAGTTCTCTCTTTCTTGCACTTTGGAAGGGCTACTATGGAATAAAAACTGCAAACGACTTGGGTCTTGTCCAAATCTATCAATCACTTTTTGAATGAGGTCATGTTTGTTCTCAGAAACCTTTTCTCGAGGAACACTCATTATGCACAGCCCAGATAAATGATTATCTGACATTGTTGACCGCAACCAGGTTTTCCCCTTTCTCATAGTCTTGAAGGGCCTCTCCATTGTGCAGGTTGTTATGGGTAATGTTAGAGCAATAAGAATAGCCTGTTGAGTAGTAAGAAATAGATCAGTGTGTTTGAGCAAGCCTTGAAGTCCGCCTTCACATCCATCATCTTGTTTCTTCCTTCGTGACCGCACTTCAAGCCAAGTGACTTCAGCTTCTAAGTTCTCAATTTCATATAGTTCAATGATCTTTACTGCATACTTCATAAATTCTCCCTTTGCAAGTTTTGCTATTTCTAGTGTCAAAGTGGAAAGAGGTTAAAAGTTTGATTATTTTCAGCAGCGAATCGGCTTTCCAATAATGATATGATGGAGTCTAAATATGGCACATAGACTGATCTTTGAAAATATTTCATCTATAGTTGAGCCATCAACATTGAAATGGAATTTTTGTCAGCCACACTGTCTGCGAAGGATTAGATCAATGTCCAATTTTTCTGCTGGTTGTTCGACTCCAAGAAGGGTTTTCCACATGGGCAGAAGCAGTAGCAAGAGGGGGGCAACTGGGGCGAAATTGCTCCTGGGCGCAAGTGTGAAGGGGTGCAAAGTCTACAATATATTTTTTTTAAATCCCGGAATAAAAGTCACAGGAATAAAAGTTACAGGAACAAAAGTAGTGTTACCCTGAGCTACTTACAAAAACGTAATAGGAAGAAAAGTCACAACTTTGATTTTCTGGGTAGAAAAAAAAGTCATAGGAAAAAAAATTTGTTTAATAAAATATGTAATATTTTAATTCAGATCATACTAATTAAATGTTATAGTGTGACTTTATTTTAGGCCTATGTAAGGTGGTATTTAATTCTTCATTTTATTGTCATTAAGTGGATCAAAACATTTTTGGGGGGGTGCAAAATTATTTTTGCCCCCAGGCGCTGAGAACCCTTGCTACAACACTGGGCAGAAATATAATGATCAACTGATGGATTTTCCAAATGATTTTGCTGCACATTATCTCCTGCTTTAATGAAGAACCTATAGAGTCTTTGGATCAAATGTAAAATCCAGACCCCAAAATCGATTTGGGTCAGGGGCACAAACGTTTGGTCGACACTGTGTATGATTTTTTTTATATGTGTATGTTTTTTTGTTATTGGTAACTTGACTGATTTTCTCTCATCTTGTATTTATGATGAATAAATAAATAACCTTTTTCTTTGTAGAATTAATCACATACACAAACCTGGCAAGAACACAGTACTTCTTTATACTTAAAATCAATAAGGGATAATGGTGTAGTACAGTTATTTTATGCAACCCCAACTTAATGTTCCCATATAAAAAGACAGTATTATTATTAGCTGGTGCATCTCTGTCAACGGTGCACCATCTTACATCTGTATCGTACAGTGGGTTATACATGCTTACACTACAAATGGCAGTGAGTGCAGCTCCTTCTCCACTGGTGGAATGCCTATTGTGTGACCGGGTGGCCACTTAAGATATATTCTGAATATATCCTTTTGCTACAGGCCCTGCAATACCTTAATACAGCCCTGTTAGTAAGAACAGAATATATTAGAAACCATCAACCAAAACTAACATCAAAACTGTCGACATAGGTTTCTTCAGTTTTCAAGTCAGTCTGGCTGGCTACGTATGTATGTATATATCACTTGTACAGGCCATACCAATGAAGCTAGAGGGCTGAAAATTTTAACATTTACTCATTATTATGTCTAGAAAAAACGTTTTTTTTTGTTGAAAATTCTCCCCCAAAATAGGTTTTTATGTGGGGGGAGGGGGGTTCAATTTATAATGTTAGTTTATGCTAAATTGATCCCTAGTTTGTGTACAGCATTCACGCTTGTTTTTTGAAAATTCAGACTTGTTAGTGATCCAACAAAAAGCAAGAGAAGTAACTTATTCATTGATCACCCCCAACATGGCATTTAGGTTATTCATGTGTTCTCACATTTGTATGTATCTAACCATTCATAGTAGAAACTTGAACTTTTGCTCACACACTCCACACATTAAGTGCATTGAAAAAAAAGGGGATTATTTTGAAAAATAAATATATGTTGTGTAAAATAAATGCTTTTTCCATCATTAGGCTACAGACTTATTGATGTACCTACTGAAGAAAATCAAATAAGATTACAGCAGTTATCTCCCTTGAACACTGATGATGATGATCTGGGAGTTGTGATAAAAAGCACTAGAAATAAGATGAAAGAAATACTAGTAAAAAACTCAATAATATTTTCACTCATTTTGTATTAGTAATAATTTTGAATTTCTTTATTTCAGGAACTCCCACTTTGATTGTGGCCAAGACGAAGACAACATGATCGAGAAAGGGATGTCATCTGGTTGTGATGAGACAGTTGAAGGAGAACAATCAGCAATGACTTCACCCAACCCTAACTGCTCATAGTAGGGAAAATGTTTTTTGTTTTTTGAAAGTTTCCCCCCAAATAGGTTTTTAGTGGGGGAGGGGGGGTCAATTTACAATGTAAGTTTATGCTAAGTTGGTCCCTTAGTTTGTGTCCAGCAGCATTTTCACTTGTTTTTTTAAAAAAGATTTTGACTTTTTAGTGATCACTGCCCACCACCACTGTTTAATTTACAAGGTAAAAGAAGCATATATAGGTGAAGGTGATTCATAATTTCCCTTGGAATGCTAGTATTTGATGTGTCTGCTAACCAAGGATCATGACTTTAAATTATATATATATTTAGCATATATAGGTGGTAGTGATTCATAATTTTTACTTTTGTTATCAGTTGTCGGATATAATTCATCTAATCAATATATCTGATCTTCAAATTACTCTATATCATCCTATCAACCATGGAGTTTGCATCTAAGCTTGATTTTATAATGTGATGATGATGTTTCTGTAGTGAGACAATCATAGATTTATAGTGGTTAAACTCCCCAATCCACAATTGTTATTTCCTGCCTTGAAATCTCTTTGTTTTATGGTGTAATTTCTTCTTCTTTATAGGGTGTAATTTCTTCATCTTTTTGGGGTGTAATGTCTTCTTCTTCTTTTTAAGGAATGGAACAAAAATCAAAAGAAAAAAAGACTGTTAAATAATCTGGGTTCTTTTGAATAGTACGAAAAGGATGTGATTGCTCTTATACAAGTGTGTATACATGCACACACACATATATATATAGCTTAGAAATTAGTCTGCTGCAGGTGTGTGTGTGTGTGTGTGTGTGGTCTAATGCCTGCAGAAAATAACATTTTGTGCATAGTTAACACATGCACACCCACCCACAGAGGCTTGTATGTATATTTTATTTCTATAAAGATCGAAATACACTTAGAGGACAATTCTATATTTGATAAATTAAGTGATTTATAAAAGATAACAATTGTTGGCTTAGAGAGAAGAAATATATTTCTACCAATTTAAGTAGCAGAAATTTATAGACTCAAGTATATCACAGATATATACATACTTATGTATACCTATACAAACATGCATGTGTGTGTATAATATGTGTCTGTCAGTCAATATCTACAGCAATAAGTTGTCTTTTTCTGCCTCCACATCCATTATCTGCTTTTCTAATATTGCGTCTGTCTGTTCAAACCAGAAGAAATGCATCAATGCATAACAATAGAGACTTGGCAAATTTCCGTTATGCATTAAGCATATAAAGACATGCATAGGCAAGCATACTGGTACTTTTACTCACACACACACACTCTCTGTTGTGTAACTGTATGCACACACACACATACACACACACACACACTGACAAAAATACTTTTGCATGTAAAACCGCTCTAAAGATCATTTACAAATTCTAGAATTTTTCTTCTTCAGGGATGTCTTTTTGAGTAAGTTACTTATATTACTTTATTATTGTAAATGAGTAGATTAAATGAGTTGTAGCACCTTTCCAGTGGGATGCAAATGCACCCCCTTACGGATGCCCATGCCTCCATTATTAGTTATATGTCCACACCACATAATATCCCCCAAATTCCATGTCTCTCCACACAATATCTCCCAAAGTTTTCAATGAATTTCAATGAAATTATGTGGAAGGGTGGGCAATGAGCCACAGAAGAAGTTGATAATTGGCTGTATAGAGTTAATGTCCTTGAAGGCTTCAAGGTAGATGGTGTTGGCATATGGTATTATCTCCCTCGGTGGAGGTCGCCATATTGGAACTATATAAGCCAAGGAATAAGAGAAAAGACGTGTTTTATCAGTGAGGAAATCCTGAGTGCCAGAAAAGGATTATCACTAGTAGCAGAGTGTAGTTACAATCTAGGGACCTCTGGTTTATGGGCCATCATGCGATTATCACTGGTAGCAGAGCGTAGTTACAATCTAGGGACCTCTGGTTTATGGGCCCATCATGCGATTATCACTGGTAGCAGAGTGTAGTTACGATCTAGGGACCTCTGGTTTATGGGCTTATCATGCGATTATCACTGGTAGCAGAGCGTAGTTATGATCTAGGGACCTCTGGTTTATGGGCCCAGCATGCTTCCCCTGAGCTGGTAGCTTAGAAGAGATTGAATTTTCATAATTACTTTCCCTGACAATGGCGTTGGCAAGGGTATGTGCTCTCTGGGTGCTTTCTAGCTACAGATGTATTCAGTATTTATCAGCTTAAATTAATTAGTCCCTTCTTAATGTTCTGAAAGTTTTCAAGGTATTTGTTGTCCGGAAACAAAGAAATAATTACTTTAAACGGCTTCCGTCTGGTGGCAAAGCTTGAAGCCCATAAAATAAAGATGTAAATTCATTTTCCTTAGCAGAAAGAAATGGAAGTATTTATGACAAAGGAAAACACGAGAAACTAAGAAACATTTAATCTCTCACAACTGACTCAGAAATAAGCACATAAATCAATTTTGCGTTGTAATCCATCTTCATTGTCTATTTGTACAGTAGATATATGAATGAATGAATGAATGGCTTGGCATCGTGAATGAAGATCTTTGTGGATGGTTTTCCACAGCAGTAGGACCATAGATGGCAGGGCCTGTGTGCGGAGTAACTCTCCAGCCAGAGCAGTGAAGTTTTAAGATGAAGTGCGACTTGCCCAAGGCCGACCCAACCCTTTAAATGAAGGGTTTGCATCCTATGGACCACTGGAGTGGCACAAATAGGAGCAGAGCCCATAGGTCGTAGGTTTGACAAGAGTGTCCTTCTCCTGACAGATGCCTGAGCTAGCTATAGGGGTCTGCCTCACCTTTGCGGGAATGTTCCGACAGTAAAGTTGACCAGTGGTCGAACCACAGGACATGAACATTCTGTAGTTGGTAGATGTCTGAGCTGGCTATAGTGTTATACTGACCCTTGGAAGGAGAATTAGGACAGTACAGCTATCTGCAACTTTATATAGTAACACTAACAAGCCTGAAAGTCAGACCATAGATGTGTTTGGCCGATCCATTCTTCAGCCTTCCTCAGATATAATATTTGAATGTGATGGGGTAAACAGAAGTTTTTAATTTCAAAGGAGGCAACCCTTATAACATAATATTCAGGTGTTTCTTTATCCTTGCCTTGTTGGGTTGAACTCTGCACTGACTAATGCATTCAGTCAACATTTTGATATGTGCTGCCTCTTTGATTTTTCTCTGTTTCCAACAGCGTTCTCTGTCAATAATCTGGACTTCCTCCCAGAGAGGAAAGTGGTCGCCTTTCTCTCTCCAGATATGGTCAACCATTCCAGATTTTTCTATTGATTATCACTTTACGGAATAATAATGTATAATTTGCATTGTTGATAGAAAATGTGGTTTATTCCTTGTGGAGGATAGGGTCCCTTGGCTGCAGTTTCAGTAGCAAATAGGTTTTCACAGGGTTGAGTCGCTAGCACCACACCCAACCCTACTCATCTACTTGGGCTTGGGACCAGCTATGACAACCACTAAGCTGTAGGTTTTTTTCATTGAATATAATTGAAATAGGCTTTTTTTGACAGCAGTTAATAGTGTCATTAAGCCAGCTTCAGTGTAGTTGGGCTGGGCTTAAACTAATAAGAAAAATGGTAGTTAAATTCGATATGTCCGATATCAGAATAAAGATTATTTTTTAAAATATTGATATTCTTGGATGTGACCATCTTTTCACTTAGGCTGTTCCATGCGTTTGCTACTCTTATAGAGAGGTCTGAATTTGTAGTTTATGGCTGTGTCCTCTGATTTTACTGCACATAGATGAAGATAGACTGCCTTTCGAGGCTAAAGGCCCCCAACTATATAAGTCAAAGTAAGGAGAGAAAAGTTATTAACAACATAGAAATTTGGGGGGTGGGAAAATATAAGGAAAGGTGTATTTGGGTGTTGATGTGATGAAATAATCCAAGATCTTATCTATCAAAATAGATTCAACTGTAAAAGAAATAATTGATTATTGATGCTGATAAAGAGGCATACTATTAGAAACTGTCAGCATCAACATAGGTTTCTTCAGTTTTTAAGTGGGTCTGGCTGGCTGACTGACCATGTCATGTATATAAGCTGTACCAAGACATTTACTCCTTATTATGTCTAGAAAAAACGTTTTTAAAAAAAAACATAATAGGATTTTAGTGGGGGTTCAAGTTTATGTTTACAATGGAAGTTTATGCTAAATTCGTCCCTTAGTTTGTGTCTGGCAGTGTTTAAGCTTGTTTTTTAGTGATCAACGCCCAATAAAAGGCAAGAGATATAACTTGTTCATTGATCAACCCTTTTCCCAATTTTTTAATTCATCACCCCCAACTGGCATGATGCCAAAATATGTTGCTTCTATTGAGTGACTAACATTTTTTTTTGTTTATAAACACAAACAAAAAAAATTCTCAGGCTTATGGAATAAAAATTATTAAATTAATAATTTAAAGTCTTGGTTAGCAGCCACATCAAATACTAGCATTCCAAGGGAAATTATGAATCACCTCCACCCATATAGACTGCTTTTTACCGTGTTAATTAAACAGTGGTGGTGGGCAGTGATCACTAAAAAGTCCAAATTTTCAAAAAACAATAGAGAATGCTACAGGACACAAACTAAGGGATCAATTTAGTATAAACTTACATTGCAAATTGAACACCCCCTCTAAAAATCTTGTTAGAAGGGGAATTTATCTTTCTTTGTATATGATATATTAACATATTGACAGTGTGTGCACAAAATTTAGAGTTTCTACTATGAACGGTTAGGGCTGGGCAAAGTCTGGATACATAGATAGATACACAGATATAAATGTGTGAACACATGAATAACCTAAACCCAGCAACAGTGTTTAAACCGGTATGTTGTGGGTAGCAGTGATTAATTAATGTTCCTTGCCTTTAACTACATGTACCATATTGATTCTTTTACTTAAGACAAGTGCTCAGCTCCAAGGGGGGATCAATAAGTCCATAGCCTGACATGTAGTTATTAGTTGAATTTTGATTTAGTTTTTCATTGTATAATGTTCGAATAATATTCACGACTGAATTAAGTGCATTGACAAGGAAGGAGCTTATGTAGAGAAATAAATATGTGGCAACGAAGCGGAAATGGATTCGGCCGAGGAAATGTCCTGCTTGATGTACAGCAGGCAAAAAGCCGAGTGAAATGGGTCGCCGACATATATAGACGAAGTCGAGATTCGGTGACCCGTATTTTGAGTGCTAGCAACCTGGATGTGGTGAGTTGCTGGTGATAAAAGGACAGACGGCGACGGCTCAGCAGGTCGTTCTTGACCCGCCACTTGGAGCCACTTGGAGTCACGCTTGAACTGTGTTTGGGATTTATATTGTGAATGACGTTGTAGCCGCTCAGAGTTTGTGATAGCTTAGCGGTGATAATCTAGGAAGTGCCCCTTGAAGGAATAGTTCCTGTGTTGCAGCATTTACGTGTCATTGGACACATTGCATCGAAACTGTGTCCGTGTTTTTCCCCTCCCCCTTTCTACTGCAAAAATATTTATTGTGTAAAATAACCTCTTCATCATTCGGCTACAGACTTATTGATGTACCTATGTATATATATACGCAGGTGGATCAATAAGTCAATAGCCTGACACACAGTTGTTGACTGAATTTTGATCAGAAATTTGCAATGTATAATGTTCGATCTATGTGATTAATATTCCTTACTAAATTAAGTGCATTGACCAGGAAGGAGATTATGTTGAAAAGTAAATATTTGTTGTGTAAAATAAATGCTTTTTTTATCGGTGGGCTACAGATTTATTAATATTCCTATGTATGTGCAATAAAAGCCTTGGCCCACCAATGCTGGGGGAGTGACACCAGCTGATCGGTTAGCAGTGCAGAAAATGGATTTAGTGACCCGAATTCAATCTCTGACCGAAACTGTGTCTGGCACTAATGCCCTTGGGCAAGGCATAAATCTGTCTCCTCTCACCCCAGCTATAAGTAAAATAACGTATGGTGAAATGAATGAAGCCAATTTGTGTGCTTGTCACCTCTAAGTCTATTTCAAATATCGCAAACCCTGAAGAACTAGTTGAGACAGATGAGCTTGTGATATGTGAAGCCTGGCAGGGGCGGCTGATGCCATAGCCAGCGTAAGGGCACTACTTTACTTACAACAATGTCTTTAGGAAGAAAGTCGAGCCAACATGCAGCAGTAATTAAAGTCTTCTCTTTACAGACATCAAAACTCATATCCATAAAAGAAGTGGGAATGAATTACTCCTTGGAGATTGAAGCAAGCGTACCAAGAGATAGAAAAGGAAGAGAGATAGAAAACTAGCATTCCAAGGGAAATTATGAATCACTGCCACCCATATTTGCTGCTTTTTGTGAATGCTGCTGGACACAAACTAAGGGCTTAATTTGGCATGAAATTCCATTGTAAATTGAACCGCCCTACTAAAACCCTTTTTAGGAAGACATTTTCCCTACTCATTGAGGGGAGTGTGTGTGCAAAATTTCAAGTTTCTATGAATGGTTAGATAGATACATAGATACATATGAAATCAAATGGTGGATAATTTTATATCCGACAGAATATGATAATTATAATGACATTTATTAGTTGAGAGCCTATATTTGCCTGGTGCCGGTGTGAACGACTGCTAAACGAGTGGCCTATTCACATTTACAATTTAGGCTGCTCATTTAGCAGTGACTCACACCGGCGCCGGACAAACATAGGCTCTCAACTAATAAATGTCTTTATAATTATCTTAGATGCATATAAATGTCAGAACACATGAATAACCTAAACCCAGCAACAGTCTGTTATGGGTAGCGGTGATTAATAGGATAGTTATGTAGGGAAAAGATAGATTGGGGAAGAAAGGAAGTCGGAAGGAGTAGGAGGAAGAGTGGCAGCTGGTGACAAGGAACCAATCAGATGTTATTAAATTACTGGCTTAGAAGTTGCTTCCGGTTGGAGGCAATCTTTGGGAAGCAATGGTGTAACCTTTCTTGTGGTGAGGCAGGTGAAGGGGTGGAGATGATTTGACTTAGAAGAAGACATTGTACAGAAGACAATGACACGTTACAGAACAAAATTCAAATGAAGAGAAGACAAAGGGAAAACAGGAGGGAAAGGGTGAACAAGATTGGGAAAAAGCGAAAGAGGATTCAAAAATACAATAAAGAAATCAAAAAGGGTAAAGAAGAGAAAATTATTCACCAAAAGAAGAAAACCCCCCAAAAACGAATGACAGAAAATGAATACTAACTAGCATTCCAAGGGAAATTATGAATCACCACCACCAATATATGCTGTGTTGGTGATCAATTAAAAAGTTTTTAAAAGGGGTGATCAATGAATAAGTTGCTTCTCTTGCCTTTTGTTGGACTGTGATCACTAAAAAAAGTCTGAATTTTCAAAAAAACAAGCAGACACACACTAGTGACCAATTTATCATCAACTTATATTGCATATTAAACCCCTCTCTAAAAACCTATTTAGGGGGGAATTTAAAAAAAAAACAATAAAAAACATTTTCCCTACTCATTGAGAAGAGTGCATGAGCAAAATTTCAAGTTTCTACTATGAACAGTTAAGGCTGGGCAAAGTCCGGATACATAGATATGTAGATACATATAAATGTCAGAATACATGAATAACCTAAACCTAGCAATAAACCAGTGTTGTGTGTAGTGGTGATTAAAAAACGAAGGAATACTAATAGATGAATACCAAATCATCAGAACTATGCCCAACAGACCAGCAAGTGAATACAAAGATAATCAAATGAATACCAGAATAATTAATTTATCAGTCAATGAATAGCAAGAAGACACCGCCAGATGATAAACAGATGAATAGCATTTAAATAGCAGATAAGAATCAATTAAATGACAGGCAATCAACAGAAGACCACCAGATAATCAACAGATAAAACATAAATGGCTACCAGATGAAACAGATGACCGACAGTTATTACCTGATAACAAATACGATTTGGCAGGTAATTAACAGTGGAATGAATAATAGAAAAATATCAGATAATCATGCGATTGCAATGGAATTCTCTACTACTCAGGAATGCGACTAACTTAATATCCCTATAACTCAATGACAGGGTCTTCCTCTCCTGATAATCCTAAAGCAATTTTTATTTCAATAAAAGACATACAATATCTAAACAAGCAAAGCCTTTTTTAACTCTTAAATTCATCCAGAGAAAATAGAATGTCAATTTCAAGAGGAATAACTTCTGATTGAAATTATCTCCCTTTGACCATTTAGTGAATTTAAAAATGTTTTTAAAAACTTCAATTTACAGAAGAGTTCCACTAGTTTTTATGCTATTTATTGAAGAGTTCCACTGTCAATTACGAGCGGTTTCAAGCGGTCTATGAATTTAAGAGTTAATATAATATTGTAACCTAAAGGGATATTTTTAGTTCTTTCAAGAGGTCCCATAAGAGAGCTAAATGGTTAGTGCCTTAAAGGCTATCATGACTTCTGAACAACAGGAGTTGGCTTGTGCTATTTTTAGAAGCACTTCCTGCTTGTCTAGACAGTTGACCTTGGGGTCAACCTCAGCATCCCTAGTTTGCTGCGCTTTTAGGTAATACTCACCCATCAGAATCAACTTGTGAACGAAGTTAGTTGCACCTATTTCAACGTCTCCTAAATCAAGCTTATCTAAAATCAACTTAATCTTATGAATGCTAACCACACTCTATTCTATTTTTCCTCCTTTTCTTCTCAATTACTAACCAGTACTAAACGCCACTCACTAAAGCTAATACTAAAGAAGAAACAGACAAGTGAAAAACTTGACTAATCACCTTGTATTTCTACATAGAAAAAAAGGTATGTTCTCTTTTATATATATATTGTTTGACTTCACGACTTCTTTTGAAGCCCAAATCATCACAAACCCAAAGCTATGAAGTTTATGATATATTTAGTTCACCATGGGCAACACAATTGTTTTTACTTCATAACTAAACAAGGTACAATTGATTAGTTAATGGTAGCACCCACCTAAGAGTGGGCCATGGCACACTTCCTCTAATAGGTTCAATTTGTAGAGTTTATCAAAATTCCCTTGAATTGTTTTCACGTCATTGGATTAGAATTATACTTTACTAGCTGAACCAGTGGAAATTCCATGGGTGTTGACAACTTAGATTATTCTCTTCTCTCACCCTTTGCCAGTATCTTTTCTCTCCCTTATTCCTTCCAATCTTTGTTGCCCATCCATGCTTTTATCTAGATTTTATACAAACATGGATTAAATCAATCTTTATTATTATTGGATAAAGTATTGTAATACAGTATTTTTATTAAATTTGACTAGTTTTTACCTTCATCCTAATTTTAGTTGCTTTTATACAACTTATTAATTCGAACCAATGTTTCTATGGCAACAAATAACAGCGCAATTGGAAATAAAGAGTAATCCTTCGGTGAGAATATAATACTTCATTCAATAATAATAAAGATTTATAAAAAGACTACTAGGTCTCATATGTAAAACAACATAAATATGGCGCAGAGAGTTGGTTGTAGAGAGTTTATAAGTGTAAATCAGCTTCTTCAAATCTGTGAAGTCTTTGTGGCCGATTGGTAAAAGCAGCTAGGCATAAACTAGTCTCCCTCTGGCAATGATGGTGTGAGTTTGATTCTCACTGAAGGCTGACTCTTTATTTCCAATTGTTATTGTTGTTATTTGTTGGCATAGAAAAAGTGGCCCGAATTAATAAGTTGTATAAAAATAACTCAAATTAGGATGAAGGTAAAAACTAGTCAAATTTAATAGAAAAAACATGGATTAGTTACATATGCAAAGATCTTCCTACTTCCTAACTTTCTCTTCTGTCCTCTCCCTTCCTACACTCTGATTAAACTACCAATCTTTCTTTTCTGCTCTCTCTCTTCCAACCCTCTTATTAACCCATAAGAACCCACTGTGATACCAGTGTCACATACCATTTAATTGATCTGCACAGTCTCTTAAATAATATTATATTTTATCCTTGATTTTAACTCATGAAGTGTACTAATTGACATCTACTGAACATCCTGGTGTAGTCACGTGACTGTGTGTCAATTTGCCTACCCAGAATCCCACATAATGTTCCTGCAAGTAGAAATGGGTCTGAGTTCTTATGGGTTAAACTAACAATCTTTCTTTTCTGCCCTCTCTCTTCCTACTCTCTTATTAAACTAACAATCTTTCTTTTCTGCCCACTCTCTCTTCCTACCCTCTTATTAAACTACTAATCTTTATTTTCTGCCCTCTCTTTCTTCCTACCCTCTTATTAAACTACCAATCTTTCTTTTCTCTCCTCTCTCTCCCCACCCTCTTATTAAGCTACCCAACATTTCCCTAATATTGCTAATGAAAGCATAACATTTGAACGCAGGTAAGAACAAGCAGAATAATATCATAAATTTCAGATTGGATGCATTTAGAATGCTACATTTGAGGCTATAAACAGGAGACAGGTCTGGTTAGTCACTTTATAGAAACCGTCACATGACCATCGTCTTTTGGCAGCATGCCGTGTTGGGGGTGATGATTTAAAAAATTGGGAAAATGGGTGATCAATGAATAAATTACTTCTCTCACATTTCGTTGGGCAGTGATCACTAAAAATGTCCACATTTTTAAAAAGCAAGAGTGAATGCTTCAAGACACAAACTAAGGGACCAATTTAGCATAAACTTACATTCTAAATTGAACCCCCACTAATAGCATATTGGGGAGGGATTTTAACAAAATAAATGTCTTTTCTAGACATAATAAGGAGTAAATGTTTAAATTTTCAGACCTTTAGCACAGCCTGTATGCAGTGTTGCCAATTTAGTGCGTTTCACGCTAGATTTAGCGCATTTCTTGTTTTGGCAGTGCAAAAAACGCTAAATTAGCACGTTTCTGCCTAAAACGTTCACCATTTCCTGGCTATTTTTGACCATTTTAGCATCTTTCTGGTGGTTTCTGGCCATTTTGGGCTATTTTAAAAAGTTTAGCGCTTTTTTAGCGCTTTTTGGCAGTCAAACTAGTGCGAGAATATTTTTTGAGTTGGCAACACTGCCTTTACTTGCGAAACATACATAGACCCACTTAACTGAAGAAACCAATGTTGACAGTTTTGGTTGACAGTTTTGGTTGACAGTTTCTAATATGTTATCTGTCACAAGTAACTAATTAAGAATAAAGAAATATTGGCCATCAAAATCGACAAGTATGGACCAATTTGCAATTGATGAACAATACCATTAATTATTTCTTCGACAGCTGCTTCAGTGCATAGACAGCAGGACTCGTTAATATCTTTCAAGGCTGCTGGAATAATCTTGATTAATGAGTCACAAATTCATTTATCATAATTATTAACATTATTAGATAACTTTTCAGAAAGGACTTTAACAATTAAAAATATTATATTAAAAAAATGAATGACATAAAAATATTATATTGCAAATACGAGGGGTGATTCATAAATCAGGTCTCCTCAATCCTATAAAACAAGTTTTAGACCAGAGAGAATAATGAAACTGGTATCAAAAGGAAGGAAATTTAGTTCTCATAAAAAAGTTTGGCAAAGTAGGACCGTCAAAAATGGATTGTATCATAAGGACTGATTTGACCGATCACCGCTAAAGAAGCTAACATTTTTTTTACTTTCGTACTTAGCTGGCACAGCAATGACTGTTTCAGTTTTAGTAAAAAACGATCATTTTATTTTATTTTTTTTATTAAATCAAGTATTGTAAACCATTTTAAAAAAACTTTTGATTACTATTTACATTCATCCTAATTTTTAGTTTGTTTAATCACAATTTCAGTAAAGCAAGCACGGCAGTGTTATTGTTTTGGTTTTAGGAAAAAAACGATTGATTATTTTACTATTTCATTTTTATATTAGACAAAGTATTGTAAACCATTTTTATTAATTTTTAACTACTATTTACCTTCATCTTAACTTTTAGTTGTTTTTTTAATTACAATTCAACTTAGTTTTAGTAAAAAAAGCTATTATTATTCATTTATTGTAAACCATTTTACACATTGCGATTTTTAAAAAACTACTAAAAATTAAGATGAGGGTAAATAACAGTCAAAAATTAATAAAAATCATTTACAATTCTTGATTTAATAAAAAAATAAAATAAAATAATTGTTTTTTACTAAAACTTAAACAGTCATTGCCATGCCAGCTTAGTACGAAAATAAAAACATTTTTAGCTTCTTTAGCCGTGATCGGTCAAATCAGTCCTCATGATGTGATCCATTTTTGACGGTCCTACTTTGCCAAAAGTTTATTTTTCAACATAGTCCCCATTTAGTGCTACACATTTTTCCAAATTATCTATTTTCCAAATCTCACTTTTTCATTCCATCCATGAAGAAAGTTTCTGGTTTACTTTTGATCTGACTGTGCACAGCAATTTCCGCTTCGGCATTGGATTGAAAATGTTGACCTTTCATCATCTCCGTCAATTCTGGGAACAACCAGAAGTCTGATGGTTCCTAATCTGGGCTGTACAGAAGGTGTGAAACAATTGGGAATTTCAGGCTTCTCACCGTTTGCTATATTTGTTGACTGCAATGCGGCCTTGCATTGTCATTGTTAAGTATTCTTGAGTTATTCCCCTTAGACTGAAGAGCACTTATTGACTTCCGGTAAGGCGCCATTGCACGATATTGATTCAGGAGACAAGACACAAAGCACTTACTCATGAGTGCCGTCGTTGTAAATAAGAATGAATAAATGAGTTTGTGAGTATATCTTTGTTGCATTTTAAATCTGTTGGTATCTGTCATCATTATCTTTACAGTCATGATGCAAAAAAAGTTCTCCATTCAAGTTTTATTCTGTGCCATAAATGCATATAAATTTGATTGGAGTACAACCTTCTAGTGCCAAAGATTCTATCACTGATTGCTGCTTTATATGTAACTCAGACATACTACTAATGAATGCTATTACTCAATGCCATCACACAGTGAACTGACACTGAGCACGTTTGAACATGACCGTATGTACTACTGAATAGATGTTCAAACATTTGAACAGGACCTCATGTACTACTGAATAGATGTTCAAACATTTGAATAGGACCTTATGTACTTCTGAATAGATGTTCAAACATTTGAACAGGACCTTATGTACTACTGAATAGATGTTCAAACATTTGAACAGGACCTTATGTACTTCTGTTCAAAACGTTTTTATCTCCACTATTAGCAACACCATGCGGCAGGAGACCTTACTTATCAATCGCTCCTCGTAAATAATTCTATAATGTTTATAATTTTAAGAAATTCGAAACTGTCAACCAAAACTGTCAACATAAACAAAGGTTTCTTCAGTTTTTGGTGTGGCAGTCTGGCTGGCTAAGTATGTATCTTATGTACAGGCATAGATCCATGACATTAATACAAGATTTCATAAGATTTCAATTGTTATTATCTATAATTCTGTGAAGAATCATCATCATTCCATGTATTTCTCAGATTATCAAACTCATTCTTTGTGTTGCTTTTGTTGTTACCACAATGTTTCAGCCAATTCATTCTACAGCCTTCTTCAGGTGTATCATCCCAGCAATGTCAGGCACATAGACAATAATATTCTCAGCTCCTGTATAACACAGGTGATTCCATATGATACAAGGGGATGTTCTGTTTGCCAACTTTTTGTGTAAACGGATTGTACACATAAAAATGTAACAATTTTTAAGCTTAAGAATTTCACAAAAATTCTCCTGCAAAAATTCTGAAAAGATTCAATATGCTTTTTTAAAAATGTGGCAGTATCAAGTGGTGATGCTGCTTTAGAATCATCATCATCATCATCGTCGTCATCGTCATCATCATCATCATCATCATCATCATCATCATCATCATCATCATCATCAAAGTGATATAGCTGTTAACTTTTTTTGGATTTGTCAAAAATAAAATCTACAAATACATTTTATTCTTTTTGTATCATTCTAGCTTCTTCCCCACCAGTGGCATAGCTCGAGATTTGGGGGCCCTGGGGGCTTGGCTCCTTGAGGGACCCCTTCCAACATTTAGTTAGATTAGATGAAAAGGGAAAGTTTGCAATAAATAGACAGGCACTATCACTTACTTGGGGAAAACAACCCCAAAGTTTGAATTATTATTTATGCAATTCATGTTATGTAGAAATATATCCTTGTTACTGTATAATGTCAGTAGAAATGCTGTAGGTGAACTATGATTTACAAAGCTTTTGAGGGCTCCTCTCCATTTAATCCCCACCCCTGCTATGCCTCTGGTCCCCACAATCTTGTGAAGCTGAACCAACATCTGCCAACACCACCAAAAAAAACAAAATGGCTGTTACAAGAAAGAGCAACAGAAATGCAATATAGTGATGGCAGAAAATGTTGCCTGTATCAATCGATAGACAGTCTTGTTGGGAAGACAGCAGAAAGAGAGGGATGAAGGTTGGTGCCGCCTGGCTATGTAGAACGTTCTTCTTTTCTTGTGGCATCAGTGCTTTTAGCTAAGTGCATTGATCAGAAATTATGCTTTCTCAAATAAGGGCCACACGCTGGAAGAGTCAGATGAGAAACTAATGGTTTGGCTGAAAAAAAGCCAGAGTGAAAACTTCTGTATGTTTCTGATGAAATATCACTTGAGTTTATTTGTTTTTTACTAGCTGAATATCCATCCATAGGACAGACTATTCAGCTAGTTTTAAATAAAAGGAAAATTTCATTTTTTTTATTCTGATAAAATCAACATATGATTAAATTTAATTTTTTGGCAATATGACATACAAATATTTTGAGACAATAAAAATGTTTTGACCAGAAACAGTGACCCAAATTAGGATGAAGGTAAAAACTAGTGAAATTTAATAAAAAGTGGTGTGTTACAATACTTCATCCAATAATAAGTGGCCCGAATTAATAAGTTGTATAAAAACAAATAAAATTAGGATGAAGGTAAAAACTAGTCAAATTTAATAAAAAGTGGTGTGTTACAATACTTCATCCAATAATAATAAAGAATGATTTATAAAAAAGACTACTAGGTCTCATATGTAAAACAACATAAATATGGCACAGAGAGTCAGTTGTAGGGAGTGAGTTTATAAGTTTGAATCAGCTTCTGCTAATCTATGAAGTATTTGTGGCTGATTGGTAAAAGCAGCTAGGCATAAACTAGTCTCCCTCTGGCAATGAGAGTATGAGTTTGATTCTCACTGAAGGCTGACTCTTAATAATTTGTATAAAAACAAAAATAATGAAGGTACAAAATAGTCAAAAAAGATTTAATAAAAATAGTCTATTACAATACTTCATCCAATAATAATAAAGAAAATAAAATTGACAAAACGGTTTTCGATGAAACGTCTGTTCATATAAATGAAACGTTTATCGATGAAATGCCCAAACACAATTTCCTCACATATCAGCAGCCATCGCATATCAGCAGCAATTTTGGTTACATATACTTACCTTAGAATCATTATAATAAAGATTTGCTTGCTGCATTGCTGCTAAAATATTTGTGTTGCACTGAAATGTTTAAATATTCTCTCTCTCATTCACTCCATCTCCTGTGAGTTCAATGGACACCTTTGGTGAAACTTTATGACATGTCACAGACCATCTATGTTATAATTCATAAACTAGAAAGGACTCAGAGAGTGCATACCTCTGCCAACACCATTGTCACTAAAACTGAATGAAAATCTGTTCACAAATAGTTATGATGCAGGGGAGGTAAGTGTAAAATATTCCTGGATTCGCCCCCAAATTTAATCAATTCTTCCTTAGCTCACCGCCACCTTTTGCCAAAATGTCATTGGAATTCATTGAGAACTTCTGGAGATATTGTATAGACAAACATGAGTAAATGCATAAATGTACAATCAAAAAGAAATTCATTGATCCACCCAAAAATTTAATTGCTTCTCCCATAGGCCATTGCCTAACTCTCCATAAAATCCATTAAAATTCATTGAAAACTTTTGGAGATATTGTATGGTGTGGACATATAGCTACGATGCAAGGGAGACAGAAATTACTGGATCTGTCCCAAAATTTAATCACTTCTTCCATAGCCCATTGTATGTTCTACAAAATTTCATTGAAATTCACTGACAACTTTTGGAGATATTGTGTAGATTAACAGACAGACAGACATGAGTGAATACATAGACCTCTTCCAATTTCATTGGCAGAGGTAAAAAAATATTATATTTTTACTTATATTTAACATTCATGAGAATTGGATACTCAATATCACAGGATATCGAGGTATTTTGACCCAAAATGCAGAATGAAGAAAAAAGAGTTCAAACAAGGGTCCCATTTTGTCTGACCCCTTCCGACCACGCGGAAAGGCAGGGCAGAAGGACCTGAACAGGAATGCTTTTCTTTGGGTGCCTCCTGGTTCCTTTATATAAGTTCCATGGTCAAAACCACATAATCATGACATGTACTTAAGTCACATGACTAGTTCATATGTATTCCCTTTGTTCAATCACGTGTCACTGATGTGTCCCTTGAACAACGCATTCATAAATGTTATTTCTCCCAAGCCACATTGCATCTTTATTTAGATTGTTTCACATCACTGCACGTTTT
>VCCN01004206.1:2985615-3001566 GCA_006491835.1 Architeuthis dux | reverse complement strand
ACACTTTCATTTCATCAGGGCTAATGCCAGATTACATTCACTGCTCCTAGAATCTTCTTCTGTCACTTATTGTGTGTGTGTCTGTGTGTCTGTCTGTCTGTGTGTCTGTCTGTCTGTCTGCGTGTCTGTGGATATCGTTAGGAAGAGAATTTCATCAGCAAGATTGTATCTCTTGTACATCTGAAGTTACACCCAAAAATGCGAAGATAGGTATGTAGCACTTTTCAAGAAGATTCCTAGTACACAGTCCTATTTCTTTGGATTGTATAATGAATCCCCGTAGAGGTACATACATATGGATACCGTTGGAAAGAGAATTGTATAAGCTTTCCAACAGTATATCTTGCAAGATTGTATCTCTTGTACATCTACCATCGCATTTCTGAATACCCACATGTATACCTATTTGAAAATGCTAACCCCAATTTCTCCGGCCACGGGCGATACTTACCTCCACCAGACCGCGGTCTACGTGGACTAAACTTAAAGAATACATTTCATCACTGGTGTATTTTCTTACCAAATAAAGCTGACTGATTCATTCGTGTCTAACACCTTCTTACGCTTTACCATTCCTTTACTCCTTTAGAAGTTGCCGCTCTGTGTGAACACATTTACATTGCCACGCTTGCAAGTAGGTTTGGGAGGTCAAAGGCTAATTTTCTAATAGTATAGACACGAAATCTAACCTGATAATCTGACGGACACAAAGTAAGGGTCCAGTTTAACATTATATTTACAGAGAAGCCTCGATTATCCGAATGAGACGAACGGGAGAATTTGGTTCGGATAATTGATTATTTGGATAACTGATCCGATCATAAAAAAAGAAGTCATGCTGAACACAATTCACAGGACCATGAAATCTTGTTTGGATAATCCGAAATTCAGATAATTGATTTTCGGATGATCGATGTTTCCCTGTACATTGTAAATCGAAACCCTCGCTAAAAACATTGGAATTTTCAAAAACTATTAAGCTAAAAACCTGCCTCGGAGTTTCATTAATAAACACAGAAAATTTGGTGATTCTACGTTTGCCATTGTGGGTGATATCTGGTTTTGTCATTTATGGTCATCCATACTTCAGCTGTCCTATGAGACACTCGTAAATTTAAGCGGGCTTTCATCACATATGTGTAAAGAAAGCTGGCTCAATACTCACTTGTCCTTTTAACTGGGTTGACAGGTAACAAACACCCACTATAAACAACTTCATTTTCCATTATAGTATTAAATAAAATAAATAAAAGTAAGTAAATCCAGTTAAGTAATCATTAAATTAACTAATTATTGTCAAATCCTATATTTCTATAACGGCTATTTTATTTTTGGAAGGTTTTTAATTACAGAGTTTTAAAAATCAGCATATGTTTTTCAAAATTATTGAGCATTACTGTATATAATAATGAAAATCAGCAATTTTTACATCCTATAAAGATAAAAATACATTTGCATATGGATGTGCAAATGTGGTGGTGAAGTACTATGATCTCCCTTCAACAAAAAATAGAGATACATTGATAAAAAGCTGATTGATACAAAAATCCAAAGCAGATTGATTCAAGTACATTTTAAATTGTACCTTCTCTTTTATTCTAAGCATTTACATAAAAACATGGTTCGTTATCACTTTTGTTGCTATGACTTTCACAGACGGTGTTTAACCTTTGAGCTAATAGACGCTGTCTTTTAGTGTGTTGTTCCACACTTTTCCAGGATTATCTCTTACCAAATTCTGAAGACCTAAACTTTTTCTTCCCCCTCTCTTCTTCTAGGGTTTTTTTTCCTATGTGTTTCTTTCATTTCTCCAATCAAACTCGAATCTCTCTACCTTTTTTTGTTCACACCATTTCGTTTATTTTTCCAGATGTCTTCTAGGCGCTGCTGAAAAAAATCCTCGAAAGGTTATTCAATCAATTTTCTTTCGAAAAAAAAGAAGATCAATTCGAATACGAGAACTAAGTATCCATTTTCTGTTATGTATTTATTTCCTTTCCTACATTCTATCATGTTTTGTTGGGAGTCGTAGTTCAAAGCACACGGATGTTTTATTCAAAGTATTATGTCGTACACGTACAGTGTACACCCCATGACATTATTGTCCTTTCTTCGTGTATTCGGACTGTGAAGAAGACAGACGACCTTATGCAATCAGGCACTCAGCAGACTGTAGTGATTCTCTGTTATTGGCCTTGTCACCTCTTCTTCCTTGTATATGACACCACCCACACATGAACGGGGACAAATGCGTCTAGCCTTTCTTTTTCTCAGGTGAAAATAAAACATAAAGAGATGTACACAGTCTACGTAACGAAAGTTGGATATGCATGGCACGAACTCACACTCACACGTGCGTGTGCATGGCTATATGGGCGACGTGTGGTGTATGCACGCAGTCAGTCAGCCTGTAGCCAGTTCTTTACACATGGATACCTAGACAATATTAGACATATGCACGTACGTATACATACTTGACTAAAATTAAATAAAAGACCTAACACATTTTTTCACACATACCCACACGTACACATGCATTCTCTCTCTCTCTCTCTCTCTCTCTCTCTCTCTCTCTCTCTCTCTCTCTCTCTCTCTCTCTGCAGAGGATCTATTTATCTATCTGTCTGATTATCTTAGTCTTCCATCTCCTTCCCCCTTCTCTCTGTCTCTGTCTGTCTGTCTGTCTGTCTGTCTGTCTGTCTGTCTGTCTGTCTCTCTCTCTCTCTCTCTCTCTCTCTCTCTCTCTCTCTCAAACTGACAAAGAAAAAACAATCACAGGGTCATAATTCATAAATTAAAAACCCATTGACGAAAATGTATGCTCACCAACCCAACATATTTATTCACGTTACAAATATATTACACGCATACATACACACACACAAGAGAGAGAGAGGAAGAGAGACAGAGGCAGGGACAGATACAGAGAGAGGGTGAGAGGCAGCGACAGAGAGAGAGAGAGAGAGAGATATCATAAACAATAACACAAAACAAAACTGCACACAACACATGCAGCAAAACCAAACCAAACATTCCTCAGACAATTGAATAATAAATCACGTGCCCGTCGTTCGTACACGCATGTATTGCACAAACAGACGGCATATATACACATGTACAAATAAGTATCTGTATACACCGTGCATTCTTCTACAGCCACACACACACACACACATATATACACACACACACATATATATACACACACACATACACACACGCATGCAAAACACATGATGAACACATGTTTGAGACATTATTAGACAAGCATGTGGAAATATGCACCAACCGTGATTAACATCATGAGGTTATAACTAATTTTATAACCACTCAGTACTAACTAGTTCGTTAATTTTCGTTTTCTTTTTTAAACTAATAAAAAAACGTCGCAAATTTATTCTGCAATAACCAGGTTTTGGTGTGAATACTTGACATCATTATCAATAATAACATAGAGATGAAGACGGACAGTTTTTAAGGAAAAATGGGTAGAGACAAACAAACTACTTACCCATAGAATGCATCGGGTAAGGTTTAAAAGTAGGGTAAGATCCTAAAGAAGGAGGATTGGATGTTGGAAGAAACGTTGACGAAGAAGAAGAAAGGAAAGAGAAGAAGACGAGTAATCCGATCGCCATCCTTTTGTTTGGTTCAATGTCAGAGAAACGCAACGTTGTTTGTTGTTGTGTTGTGGAAGATCGAAGAAATAGAAAGGGGGGGGGGAAGAGAGAGATCATGAAATATAATGAATGATGACGACCACGACGTAGATGGTGCTACTACACAGAAGAAATGGAATCAAGAGATACGAACGCATATGTAGTGTTTCCCACATGACCACAGGTGCGAACACACACACACGAACACACACACACATACATACACGCGTACATACGCATACACACAATTGCATACACATATCAATGAATGAATAAGAACTAGTGTATACTGTACACAGTGCATACCACTGCCAGTGTATACACAATATCATGAACACACGTACACTTGGTTACACACATGCACACATTCATTCCCATTAGTTTCAGTGGTTCTCAAACTTTATTACCTGACGGCACACCAAGAAATATATATTTGACTTATGCGGCATTCCAACTGTAAGAAATGAATTAGACAAAAACATTTCAGTAGTCAATGAATGAAACTTTTATATAAGTATACTGATATACATACTCATCCCCTTTTCCATTCATCAAAATCTAGTGATAAAAAAACTAGATTGGCAACTCTGTGGTGGAAGCGGGACAGACATAATACCCGTACTGGACACGTTCAAGGCTCGAAATATATGATTTATATATATATTTGGAAAAATATATGATTTATATATATATTTGGAAAAATATATGATTTATATATATATATTTGGAAAGATTTACGCAACACACTTGGGGTGGGTAGTTGTGGTACAGTATTGAGTCGCAGCACATAGGTTGAGAACCACTGTCATAGATAGTAATAAAAAAAAATGACAAGACGGGTTTCTGAGGAATGGGATGTGAGTTCAAGTCACGTCAGAAGCTATTTCCTTTTTTTCTTTATTCTCGATGTTTACTCTAGCGCTAAGAGTGAAGCGACCCAGAGTGTTGTGATAAAAAGCAACAATAATAAGATGGACCTAAACTAGTAATAATAGTAATGAAATCAATAACGGTAAAAACAACTTCATTTAAAGATTTCAAAATAATTCTATTAAAATGTACTAGGTATACTAGCCTTAGTGATAGTAATGAACACACACGCGATCACATGCATTCGCCTATATAAAAAGGGATTATACACTTAAACAATAAACATCAAAAGACATATGATCAAAGCACTTACAATAATAATTGATGTGTTTTTATTTTTGTTTTCTGTCACGCTGAAGAAAACCGATATGTAAAATTGAGTGGAACTGACGCGACTTGAACTCCGACACGGACCTTATAATCAAAATAGGTTTTGACGCGGAAAAAATGTCTACAAAATAAATTTGGTGCCGTTGGAACGGCAGCTTATTCCTCTTAACGAATCTTAAAACTCCTCTTTTGTCCATCCTGGGGACATTTCTTTTATTTGCGATAATTTACAGATAGTCCATTGGTTAAAGGGGTCCCCGTGTGCATAAGATAGGCCCTAAGTTTCTCTTCATATTCATGAACTAGACCATATGGCATAACAAAAAAGGGAGGGTAGACTTTTGTTAACTCATCAGTAACCCCCAATAATGACATCATAACCCACGCTCTCCACCGCCGGGAGAGTTAGTTTTTGCGTTTTATTTTCATAGTCGCTCCTGTCTACACGATATCTCCGAGATTTCTCAATGAATTTCAATGAAATTTTGTGGAAAGGTAAGCAACGGGGCAAGGAAGAAGTGATTGGAATTTGGGGGCGGATCCAGAAATTTGTTTTTGACTGAGAGATATTTTCTGTTTTAATATTTCATACATTTCTGTATTCGGTCACGTCTGTCCACACGGTATCTCCAAAAGTTCTCAATGAATTTCAATTAAATTTTGTGGAAGGCTGAGCCACAAGATACAAAAGAAATGATTGGATTTGGGGGCGGATCCTGGAATTTGTTCTTGATTGGGAGATATTTTTGCGTTTTTAAAAAGAAAACATTTCTGTATTCGCTCCTCTCTGTCCATACGATATCTCTATAAGTTCTGAATAAATTTCAATGGAATTACGTGGAAAGGTGGGCCACCAAGGAAAAGGTAACTCAGTTTTGGGGCGGATCCAGGAATTTGTTCTTGATTGGGAGATATTTTTGCGTTTTTCTTTAAATATTCGATCCTGTCTGTCCATACGATATTTCGAAAAAGTTCTGAATGAATTTTAAGAGGTGTGGAGGTGTGAGGCACATGGTAAGAAATGTGTGATTGAATTCTGGGGCGGATCCAGGGATTCGTTTTTGATTGAGAGATATTTTTCCGTTTATTTTCTTCCTACAATTACTGTGTCTGTCCATACGATAGGCCAGTGGTCTCCAACCTTTTTTCACGATACGAACCCCAAATATTACTGAGACACTTAAAAGAAAAACCTAAATTTGATAATGTGTTATTGATCTTTTACCTAATAATATACGTACACATCTTCCTTTATTATTCCTTTTCCTTTAATCTTTCTATATTAAATCTTCTTTCTATACCATTTCATAAAAAAAGCGCGCTGTCAATTAATAATGAAAGTTAATATAAAAAATACCTGAGAATCTCCGGAGAGCAAAAATGGTTCGACATTGTTCACAAAATGAAATTTTTGTCAAAACCGAAATGTTTTGTGTTATTAATGTTTTATCTAATATTAACAATTTTCATCAACCTTACTGACGAACACCGTCTGAACCCCGTCTTTTCGCGAACGTACAAACCCAGGTTGGTGTCCACTGCGATAACCAGATTGTATATATTGGGGAAAGGGAACAATACATCAAAGTAGCTAACGGCCTAGACGAGCAGAATTAACAAAATAAAATAAGATAAAATAAAACTGTCGTCATTTTTAAGCGGTTCGTGCTTTTTTTTTTTGAGGGGGGGGGCTCATATTTTTTGTCTCGATCTTTTTTCTCGCACTTTTTTTTCTCGCTCTTTGTTTTCTCGGTCTTTTTGTGGGGCTCTTAATTTTTGTCTCTTTTTTGTCTCGCTCATTTGGGGGGGGGGGTCTTATTTTTTGGCTCTATTTTTGCCTCTTATCTTTTGTCTTTTTTTTGTCTCACTCTTCTTTTTTGTCTTTTTTTTGTCTCGCACTTTTTGTCTCACTCTTTTTTTGTCTCGATTTTTTGGGGCTCTTAATTTTTGTCTCTTTTTTTCTCGCACTTTTTTTTGGCTATTATTTTGTTTTTTTAATCTCGTTCTTTTTTCTGCTCTAATTTTCTTGTCTTTATTTTTCTCGTTCTTTTTTTGTCTCTTTTTTTGTCTCGCTCTTTTTTTTTGGCTATTGTTTTTGTCTCTTTTTATTGGCTCTTATTTGTATCTCTTAGTTTTTGTCTCGCTCTTTTTATCTCGCTCTTTTATTTTTGGCTCTTTTTATTGGCTCTTATTCTTCTTCTTTTTGTCTCAATCTTTTTTGTCTCGTTCATTTTATCTCACTCTTTTTTCGGCTCTTATTTTTGTCTCTTTTTTTTGTCTCTTCCTTTTATTGGCACTTATTTTTTGTCCCACTCTATTTTTTGGCGTTAATTTATTGTCTTTTTTGGACTTACTGTTTTTGTTGGATCTTTTTTTTTCGCACTTTTTGTCTCGCTGTTTTTTTCTCTCACACTGTTTTGGGTTCTTTTTTTTCGGCTCTTTTTCTGTCTCGATCTTTTTTTTTCTCGTACTTTTTGATCTCACTCCTTTTATTGGCCCTTATTTTTTGTCTCTTTTTTGTCTCACTCTTTTTTTGGGGGGGTACTCTTATTTTTTGTCTCATTCATTTTTGGCTTTTAGTTTTTGTCTCTTTTTTGTCTCAATCTTTTTTTCTCACACTTTTTTGTTTCGCTCTATTTTCTTGCTCTTTTTGTCTCACTCTTTTTGTCTCACTCTTTTTTTCTCTCGCTCTTTTTGTCTCACACTTTTTTTTGGCTCTTATTTTTTGTCTTGCTCTTGTTTTGTCTCGCTGTTTTTTACTCGCACTTCTTTTGGCTCTTATTTTTGTCTCTTTTTTGGCTCTTATTTTTGTCTCACTCTTTTTTGTCTCGTTCTTTTTTGTCTCGTTCTTTTTTCTGCTCTAATTTTTTGTATTTATTGGTCTCGCTATTTTTCTCGTTCTTTGTCTCGTTCTTTTTTTGTCACGCTCTATTTTGTCTCTTTTTGTCTCGCTCTTTTGTTTGACTCGCTATTTTTTCTCACCCCTTTTTTGGCTTTTGTTTTTATCTCGCTCTTTTTTCGGCTCTTATTTTTGTCTCTTTTTTTGTCTTTATTTGTCTCACTGTTTTTGTTGGCTCTTATTTTTTGTCTCACTGTTTTTGTCTCACTCTTTTTTTCTCGCACTTTTTTTTGTCTCTTTTTATTGACTCTTAGTTTTGTCTCTTTTTTTGGCTCTTTTATTTGGCTCTTATTTTTTGTCTCTTTTTTGTCTCACTTTGTTTTGTATTCAAAATGGCTGGATACAAGCTCACTCAATAGCATACAGTACACAATCTCACTCAATAACATCTTACTGTCAACTGAGTAACCCTACGGGAGAGTGTCTCTTCATGCACGCACAGTACGCTTTCCTCTGATAAGGTGTCAAAGCCGCGCAACCGGTTCTCGAGATATTCAAAGTGGCTGGATACCTTCCAGACAGCCCTCGTATGAGTAAAGTAAAAATGCTCCCTTAATGGACAAAGCTCTTTTTGTGCCTGGTTTTCAAACTATCAATCATGATTAACTGAGAAAATAAACTCGAAATCCTGACCTCTTACTGAATAAATGAAAAGGTTTTTATAAAACTGTTATATTAAGTATCTCACATCAATGAATAGCATAACAATAAATCATTGTTCATCTGTTCCGACATTTATATGTATCTATGTATCCGTACTTTGCCCAGCCCTAACCGTTCGTAGTAGAAACTTGATATTAAATGTTTTTAGAGGGGTTTCAATATGCAATGTAAGTCTATGCTAAATTAGTCACTAGTTTGTGCCCGCTTGTTTTTTGAAAATTCAGACTTTTTTTAGTGATCACAGTTCAACAAAAGGCGAGAGATGTAACTTATTCATGAATCACCCCTTTTTCCAACTTTTTAATTGATCACCCCCCGCCCCCAACACCGCATATATGGGTGGCGGCGATTCATAATGTCCCTTGGAATACTAGTCTTCTTCTTTATTTCTTTTCCCCACACCCACTGTCATCCACTTTCACACCCTCTCTCTCTGTTTTGCTTTCCTCCTTCTTTTATTTCTTCCTCACCCCTTTCCTCCTCAACTCCCACATCTTACACTTTCTCCTCCTCCTTCTTCTCCCTCCCACTATTCTTCCCCTCAGTTTTATCAGAAACCGTCAACCAAAACTGTCAACAACAACATAGGTTTCCTCAGTTTTCAAGTTTCAAGGTCTGGCTGGCTAGCTGGCTGGCTATGTATATGTGTCGCGCGTACAGGCCGCACCAATGGAACTAGAGGGCTGAATTTACAATGTAAATTTCATCCTAAATTGGTCCTTTTGTGTTTTTTTTCAATTCAGACATTTTTAGTGATCATTACGGCGTTGGCAGAGGTGTGCGCCCTCTGAGTGCTTTCTAGTTTAAAATAACTGTACTTTCTTCTGTGATTTAATAGTTCATATATTAGAAACCGTCAACCAGAACTGTCAAAATAGGTTTCTTCAGTTTTTGAGTTAGTCTGGCTGACTTTGTTTTTTCAAAATCCAAATAGTTTTTTAGTGCGGGGTTCAATTTACAATGTAAATGTTATGCTAAATTGGTCCCTTAGTTGATTTTTTTTTAATTTCAGACTTTTTTAGTGATCATTACCCAACAAAAGGCGAGAGAAGTAATTTATACATTGACCACCCCTTTTTCCAATTTTTTAATTGATTACCCCAACACTGCATGCTGCCAAATGATGATGGTTTCTATTGAGTATCTAAGCAGACCTGTCTTACTTCTCTCTCTCTCTCTCTCTCTCTCTCTCTCTCTCTCTCTCTCTCTTTCATACTTTTCTAAGCCTTTTACCCTCATTGCAAACTTTCCTCGCCAGAATTTCCTCCATCCAAAACCACTTCTCCCATTGTTTACACACTTTCATTATCCAATGAAAATAACAAATGCATTTTTATTCAGGGACGCTACTTGAAAATAAGAAAACCGTTGGTAAGGGGAGATAAATCTCACGTTCAAGAGATGCAGCCTAATTACAATGTCCTTAGGAAAATTCCGGACATTATTGAATGTTTGTTTATTCAGACTGAACGCTAATCCTCCTACTGTACGAGGTCTGTCCGAAAAGTATCCAGCATTTTATATTATATCAGCTGCTTTATGACGTTCTCCTTAATCTTGTCCACGGTCTGAGATCTCTATTCTATGATCCTACGAGGTCTGTTTAGAAAGTATCCAACCATTTATTATAAATTAAAAAAATAGCCTACCTAGGGCAATGGTGCCTTAGTCCCTTCAAAGTACTCTCCTTGGGACCTCACACACTTATCCCATCACCCCTTCCAATTTTCAAAACACTGCAAATTCTTCTTTCTGGATTGCCATCAGCTGCTTTATCACATTCCCCTTAATCTTGTCCACGGTCTGAAATCTCTATGAGAAAAGCCAGAAGTTGCAGGGAGTCAAATCTGGACTTTAAGGGAGGGTGATGCAATGACTTGCTCGGTCATATTGAACCAAAGCTGCGCAACCAGTTCACGAGATATTCAAAATGGCTGAATACTTTCTGGGCAGACCTCGTATTCCAACTGGCAAAGTTCCAGTCTTCGTTACATGATGACATTGCAAAGGTGGGTGGAGAGAGTGATTGATTGATTGGTTTAGCAGAATAACAACCCTTGATGAGTCATTTAATGCCGAAATCAGTTTAAAATTCCCCCAAAATAGAGTCTTGCGACTTTCAACTATAGTCCTGCGACTTTGGTGAAAGGTTATATTTTTTTTCAACTAGAGTCTTGCAACTTTGGTCAAAAGGCAGGTGGCCCCTGTTGGGGGGGGGGGTAAGGCCGGGGGTGGAGAGAGAGAGCGAAGAGAAAGGATTAAAGACATAAATAAGTGATGTTATCCTTTTTCTTCATCTTCCTTTCATCATTTGCCAATTGTAGACCAAATTCTGCTTTTTGACTTCAACCCAATAGAAAATCAACTCTTAATTTCATGAACCAATTGATACCGCTTGTAATTGCCAGTCAAACTCTTCTGAGAATAGTGTTATATAATCTTATTAATACTGATACTAACTAATAAAGCTGCCATTACTACTAACAGTGTGAATTACGTCCATTTGCTGTGACGTCACTACCTGATATCTTTACCAGTAATAAACATGTCCTTCTTCTAACTATACGCTGGCCCATGTTCTTTCATTCATCCTCCATCTTAATCCAATCTTATCATATCTACACAAGTATAGTGTTATATAATCTTATTAATACTGATACTAACTAATAAAGCTGCCACTACTACTAACACTATAATACAACTAATACTAGAGAGTGAATTAAGTTCCTTTGCTGTGACATCACTACCTGATATCTTTACCAGTAATAAATATGTCCTTCTTCTAACAACACGCTGGTCCTTGTGCTCTTATTCATCATCCATCTTAATCCAATCTCATCATATCTACACAACGTCAATCCACATACTAAAAATAGAATAAAAAATACTGGAACTTTTTTTGTGAATAGAATCTTTAAAAAAATTTAAAGTTTAGCTAAAAGTCAAAGGGAGGTAATTTTAATCAGTAGTTACTTTCCTTGGTATTAACATCCAATTTTTTACATGAATTTAAGAGTTAAATTAAAAGTTAAGACAAATTAAGAACATACAAGTTGCACTACTACTACCACAAATGCATTTCTGTATATGTTTTTAGTCTTTTAGTATGCTGTGTCACTATATATGTAATTATTAGAATGAATGAAAGTTTTGACACATTTAAGAAATCCTACCTGTGATATCATGGATTATATAAACAGTTAGTAAATAAATCAATTCCAATGCATTTCTATATATGTTTTTAGGCAAAGTAGGATGACATAACCATCAAAAATGGATTGCATCATAAGGACTGATTTGACCGAACACCACTAAAGAAGCTAACATTTTTTTTACTTTTGTACTAAGCTGGCACGGCAATGACTGTTTGAGTTTTAGTAAAAAAAGGTTGTTTTTTTTAGTTTTTTTTTATTAAATCAAGTATTGTAAACCATTTTTATTAATTTTTGACTGCTATTTACATTCATCTTAATTTTTAGTAGTTTTTAAAAAATCATAATGTGTAAAATGGTTTACAATAAACGAATAAAACAATAAAACTGCTGTGCCGGCCTTACTGAAATTGTGATTAGACAAACTAAAAATTAAGATGAAAGTAAATAGTATTCAAAAATTAATAAAAATGATTTACAGTACTTCATTTAATAAAAGAAAATTTTCTTAAATAATCGTTTTTTATTAAAACTCAAACAGTCATTGCCGTGCCAGCTTAGTATGAAAGTTTAAATGTTAGCTTCTCTAGCAGTGATCAGTCAAAGCAGTCCTTATGATGCAATCTATTTTTTCTGGTTAAGTCATCCTACTTTGCCTGTTTTTAGTATTATATCTATCACTGTATATGTACTTAGAGTGAATGAAAGTTTTAACACCTTTATTTAAGAAATCCTACTTGTTTTTCAGATACTTTCCAATATTATCATCTTTTTGAGATTTACATTTACCATATCTCTTCATAGTAGCATGAGTATTTTTTTCAACCACCAATCAGTATTCAACTTTGATACAAGTTCACTTTCATAGCGCATCTGTTGAGAAAGTAACTTACAGTCAATGACTTGTAAGATAATTACACTAACCACTGTACTTATAAATGTGTTCTGAAAACCATTTAAGTATTTTTCCACTTTTAGAGTGTTCAAAGAGGGGAAAATTGTTTGAATACAAGTTGTTACATTCAAACAACCTAATATCAAAGGCGACACATGGGAGCAGACAGACCCCACAACTGGGGGGGTTGGGGGCTCAATCGGATCTACCATTTAAACCTTTATACTTTTGTGAGGGGCACAAATTTAACAATTTGCAGGGGGTGCAATTGGGCCACTGCTAATAGGGGGAAACTTTTTTTTTTCTGCTTGCTCCCTGCCAAAAAGTTGCCTATGGATGTGTTATGAAGAAAAATAACTATTAAACTTGGTAGTCTTCGCAGATAAGGTAGGCTACCGGCAAATTTTCATAATGGCAGGTTTCTGATAACGGCCACAATCGGTGAAAATTTCTTTTTTTTGTAGTTAGAAAATCACAAATATCTTGAAAACAGTTGATTTTGGGCATATAGTCTTTTTGAAAAGTTGAATCAGTATTAAATTCTGAATCTAATGATATATAACTTGACCTGTTTTGATGATGTTGAATTTTCACCAACCAGGGCAGGTATTAGAAATCCGCCATTATGAAAATGGGGTGGTAGCCTACCTTATCTGGGGAGGCTACCAAATTTAATGGTTATTTTTCTTTAACGCATGCTATGGCAACTTTTTAACAGGGAGTAAGCATGTTTTCTCAGAAAAAGCAATTTACCTTTCCCCCCTACTGCTAATATATGGATATGTGGGTGGCCTAATGGTTACCAGCACAGAAATGGAATCTTAGATAGTTTGTATTCACTTTATACTAATGCCCTTGGGAAATGCATGGATTCATCTCTCCCAATCCCAGCTATGGGTAAAATAGTCCCAGCTATAGGTTAAATAGCTCCCAACAAATATATATGTTAAGTAAGTATTTTGAGTTATTCCCCTTAGACAGGAGAGTGCTTATCAACTTCAGGTAAGGGGGCGCTGTTTTAGGTTCTGGTGAACAAGCAGCCATATTGTTATTAGGAGATCGGAGAAGACACGTGTGTGTCGTTGACAGCGGTCATTTTTATGAATAAAGGATCTCTGTGAATACGTCTTTTGTTGCATTTTTAATCTGTTAATATCTGTCATTATATCAACCTTACAATATATATATATTGAAATGCTTGTGATTAGCGGAAACATATTAAACAGAAACAACTACATATACTCATATATAATTACAACATATATATATTTATGACATATAATGTATGACATATATATATTTATGACAGATGATTAGACATAATAATTCCTGAAAAGCTCTTTTCGTCTGACACTCATCAGAGTAGAACCATCAGATGTAATCCAGATTTGGAAAAAATATTGTTTAAGAGATTTGAAATCACAACATTGTCTTAAATCCTGACGTCTTGGATTGTTGTTCAAAAACGTGCTTGAAAGTCAGTTAAATAGTTTTAGAGAAAAAAGAAATTTTTTCTGTCTGCATATACTATATACGGGGTGCAATAGGCCAGGTAATCAAGAGCAAATTATAATATAAAGAAAAACAAAGATATTTTCGTGAAAAATGGTCCACATGTTCAACTAGATATAAGGGAACAGTTATTCAATAAAATCGCTCTGATCACACACGTTTTGTTCCTCTCTCTTCTTTTTTCTAAACACAGCTAAATACAGTTATAACCAAATAATCAACACAGCTAAAAACAGAAAAGAACAAACAAACAGCAAAATCACGTCCAAAATGGCAGCCTTCAACAAGTCCTTGGTATTGTGGGGCCGCTGGTTGGTCTCCCTCTGAACAAGACATATCCCCAGGCATAGTAGTCCAGGGGATTCAAATCAGGAGAGTTAGGAGGCCACATGTAAAATAATTTTCCGTCTGTCATACGAAACTACGACTTTGAGGTATTTCAATTACTTCTCTTCAGTGTTGTCAATTTAGATATTTTATATCTAAATTTAGATCTATAAATAAAAAGTGAGAAAATATACACTTATCTAAAGATTATTCCACATTGATGAAAAAATTATTTCTCGTACTTTCTTTTCTGATTAACTATCAAATTGTAAAAAAAGCAGTTGAATAAGTAAAAAATAGGAGAATATAATTGGGTTTGATAAAATAAGAAAAACAAAAGGAGTATCCACAATAATTCTGTCATTTATTCCTCGACCGGTTTCATGAACATCTTCAGGAGGGTTAAAAACTTGAAATAATGAGACGCTGTTCTTTGTTTATGATGTTGTTAATAGCAACAATCAAAACAGAAATAATCTTTGTTAATAGTAATAACAATCAAAACAGAATTTTTTAAGATGTCGTCACGTCATCTAACTATAATTTAATTTAATCTTGTTCTATAGTAAAATTTGGCAGAAAAAAAACCCTGATTCTCACTCTCCCTCTCTTTCTCTCTCACTCTCTTTTTCACTCTCTATTTCTCTCTCACACTCGCTCTCTATCTCTCTCCATACTCACCAAACATTTTAAATCTATAAACCCACACTCGTGAACGCTGGTGACGTAGTATATTCGGGCAAACAACTGTATCCATTTCAAGATGAAGTTTTAATGTAAATCGAGTACCCCCCTCATATCGAGAACCCTAAATCCAACTGACTTCAAACTTGACAATGCAATGTCCGGTGCACAGACAGCTGGTGAATATCAACTTCGTACAATGGCCAGTTGTTGAGTCATTGTGGTGCATTAGATTTCTCAAGAACTGCTGATCCAAACAACTTCAAACTTGACACTGCAATGCCTGGTGTGCTAACCAACATATCTGGCAAATATCCACTTCGTACAATGGCAGTTGTCGAGTTATCTTGGTGCAGATTTTTCAAATTATAGTAAGGATTATGAAAAAATATGTTTATCCATCATCTAAATTTAGTTAAATAAAATCCATTGCATTTTTAATGCAGATAAATGTCACGTTTTTGCATCGCATAATTTTGAATACTTTCAATAGCGACACATTTTAAATATTTATATGACCTGAATGTATCTCTTATCAATAGTATATAAAACCGGTTCAGAATTATATAAAACTAACATAAAACTAAAATTAGAAAAGGCATTTTTTAGTGTTTTGCCCACTTCATGAGTGCAAAATTTCAGCAAAATTTTTAGAGGAGGTTGCTCCACTTTTTATAACATTCTTCTTCACAATGGACTGCCCATTGTGAAGAAGAATATTATAAAAAGTGGAGCAACCTCCTCTAAAAATTCACTAATTTTGCTGAAATTTTGCACACAATATTTACATACTACAAGGACAAAAGGTAACCTTGTGGAGATTATTTATAACAACTTTCTTTTTTGAGACCATCCTAAATATATATATACTAGCATATACTTGTCAAAAATGACGAGGTTATTTATGTATGGATCGGTACTAAGGAGACTAAAGCTATTTTATTAAGTAATTTATTTTTA
>VCCN01004206.1:2896133-2920005 GCA_006491835.1 Architeuthis dux | reverse complement strand
ACGGCCCTTCGGGGGTCCTGTGGCATGCTCAGGTATCTTCAGGATACCTGGGAGAAGTTCCGCAGGATATCTTTGTCAGCTGGTCACGATCCCCATTAGCACACTCGGGATCTGTCCTGAGGAGCTTTTGGACCCATCCCGGTCCTCGTGGCATTTGTCTCGGCGACAGGGATTTGGGATTCTCCCCCCTCAGGTAACGGGAACATAGGATCCCCCTCCCCCTACTGAATTCGGCACTAAATGACCCACCAAGGGTCGATGTCCCGTTAAACAAAACACTCACTCAATCAATCAATAAAAAACCTAGTAGCTGTTCCATTCGTGTTATCAAATATTAATAGGCTACCATGGTAATAACAAAAGGGAAACAATGCTGATCTCTACTCGACGCCTGGCACCATTTGCTCACTAATTCACTTTCTATTGACTTGCTCTTCAATTATAACCCGCTTACAGTGAGGGAAGTGGAGGAAGCAACCATGCAGAACTGGATAACAAAAATTACTATGGTGTATCAAGCAAAGGAACAGTTGTATCCAACACATTTTTATTTTTTAATTCCTGTTAATTATTGCTACAGGAAAGCTATTTCCACATCTGTCACTCTGGAATGTACTCGACATGTTACCAGCATTTAATAGACTACAGAGATGGGAAAGGTTTTAGAATCAGTTTTCAGGTTTCAGATAACAGTTCTGCAAATAAAGTTTTTTAATCTCTGATGTCTATTATATTTTTAAAGAGTTTAGGTTTCACAGATATTGTTTTGTTAATAAAGTGTCTGTTGTCTATTTTATTATACTTTGCCTAAAAAATGCTTGGCATTCTACAGAATACCCTGACATTCTATTAAAATCCCCAGATAAAGTATATAAGGTCGGAATGAAATAAGGACAAAGTAGGACAAGTTAACCATCATAAATGCATTGCATCATAAGGACTGATTTGACCGATCGCCGCTAAAGAAGCTAACCCTTTTTTTTTTCTACTTTCGTACTAAGTTGGCAAGGCAATTACTGTTTGAGTTTTAGTAAAAAAAGTATTTTATTCTATTTTGTTTATTAAATCAAGTATTGTAAACCATTTATATTAATTTTTTACTACTATTTGTAAATAGTAGTAAAAAATTAATATAAATGGTTTACAATACTTGATTTAATAAACAAAATAGAATAAAATAGCTTTTTTACTTTTCATCTTTATTTTTAGTATTTTTTTTTTTTAAACCATTTTACACATTGTGATTTAAACAAATAATAATAGCTTTTTAATAAAACTAAGTTGAATTGTAATTAAAAAAACAACTAAAAGTTAAGATGAAGGTAAATAGTAGTTAAAAATTAATAAAAATGGTTTACAATACTTTGTTTAATCACAATTTCAGTAATTATTTAAACAAACTAAAAATTAGGATGAATGTACATAGTAGTCAAAACTTATGAAAAATGGTTTAAAATACTTGATTTAATAAAAACAAAATAAAACAATCGTTTTTTACTGAAATTCAAACAGTCATTGCCTTGCAAGCTTAGTACGAAGGTAAAAAAAATGTTAGCTTCTTTAGCGGTGATCAGTCCTTATGATGTTATCCATTTTTGATGGTTAAATCATCCTACTTTGCTGAAATAAGCTTATTTCATACTTTGCCAAAAATTGCTAAACATTCTATAGAATACTTAGGCATTCTTTTGAATGGTTAAGTTTCACACAATGCCAGTAACATGCATTAATATGAATCTGTACCAGTGTTCATCTTCATAAAACAATGTACAGTATTTAACAAGAGAGAAAGCATTAATGAACAAACCTGGCTGCCCTAGAGAAACTCTGCTCCTACTTCTACTTCCTTGCATAATTCTACTATAAATTTTGGAGGCATGTAAGAATTGTCATTTTAGCGTTGGTCGTAACACACCAGGCTAGCAATCATTACGCCAGGAGTTCAAATTACGGTAGGGGAGTGGGGATTTTACATATCGGTTTACTCCCCTATTTTTGGTGAGGATTGTTCTTGTTACATAGGAAAGTCAAGTCAACTCTGACTTTGTCCTGGAGTTTGACAAGAAAAGTGGAGAATTTTTAAAAAATACAATTCTAAAAGCCTGCCGACTGATAAAACTCTACCAAATTTATGTATATTTTAGGTATATATACTGTGGCTTTGACCAAACCCATAAAAAATCCCACCCTTTTGTAAATACTAATACGCTTATAAAATTGGTAACTTTTTCTTATAAGTAACCACATAACTGATTATGATGTACAATGGGGTGCAGTTTTACCAAAGATAAATGACAATACACATACTTAAAGTGTTTTCTTTTTCATGTGTATGTAAGTTCATAGTGGGAGAAAGATTATAAACCAACCTTGAATGAAATTATTGTTGGTTGAAGTTCACTCAAGGATTTGCATTTGAAAAAACAAATAGTGTTCTAACCTTTCTTGCATTTCAGAAAGAGGTAGACTAGACTAGAAGATTCTTATTCGATAAGACATTTGTTCAGCAGTTCTTCTTGGTGATTAAGAAGATGAGTAAAAATTGAGTGGTTGGATTTAACTCAATGTAATCACCTTCAGCATCATCTGAGTATTGAAATGTCTTAGCAGGAATTCTAATTTTTATAGAAACCGGGTGGATTAAAAGGTGTCTAAATCAAGTGTTCGCTGATTGGCTAATTGCATTCTATTTTTTCATTGGTCAGAAAAGATGAATGTCAAAATTCAAATTTTCTTGTGCTGTGAGTGTGATCCACTTTTTGCATAGATTTGTAAATGTAAATGTTATGCTTTCTCCCTTTATTTATTTATTTTTTATTTTGGGAGTGGTGATGCTCATGCAGTATTCTGATCTAGGTTTTTTGATTTGTTCAATTAGAAAATATTTGTCCGAATTTTCTTCAAAGTCACATTGTGGGAAAGAGTGGTTACAAAAGAGCAAGGCAGAGTTTGTCAATGAAGAATATATTAGAAGAAAAGAAAATCATAAGAATTAGATATATGGTTGTTTTTATATTTAGATGATTTAGTGAAAATTGATTTGATGTTAGATTTAAGTCCAAATCGTTATAGGCTAAGTAAATCAATCTTAAGTTTTCTTGTAAAATTATTCCAATCAGTAATGCATTTTTTGGTGATTGAATTTAATCCATATCTAGTTGTTATACAAGATGGAACATAGAGGCATCCCTGTTTGGAGCCTTTTGTACTTAATGAATGAATTTCTTTCATTCGTTTAAAATAATCTTGTAGACAAGGTGGGGATACCTTATTTAATGAGTCATGTACAAGTAAACAATTTTGCAGTGCCATTTAATTTTTCAAGTTTGAGGATGCTGAGACTAGCATATAAAGGGTTACAATTGGCTCTATTTTGCAATTTAAAAAACATTTTGTTATAGATATCGGGCAACCATAGTTAAGATGAGATGAGAAAAATAGCATAATACAGAGATTTCAGATCTCCAGCATTCATGTAGTGCCTGGCTTTACATAACCTGCCATTTGCTCTTTTTAATTTCTTGGTTAAGATTTTGCAGTGGAATCCACCATTGAGGGTTTCATCAAGGTAGACACCAAGATATTTGATGGTTTTGGATGGAAAAATTCTGTGCCTCTAGTAAATATAGTATAAAATTGTCCTTAACATAAGTAGGAATATTTTTTACTGAATTTGTATTCATTCTAGTCAAGGAATATTGCCAGAAAAGAATAGAACAGCTATTTTATTAAATGGATAAAAGGCTTTATTTCTTTATATACTGACAAGATTTTCATTTTCACAAAGTGATGTGAATGTTATAGCAGAGATAATATAGAATGTCCACAATCAGGCAGATGAGACAACGAACCCCAGTGTAAACATTACTGGCTATAATTCATCAGTTCATTCTAGGCTTATCGCATAACCTGTAATTTTATCCAAGCGTATTCTCTCATTCTACATGTTTTATGCCCTGTGGAAATTTATGCAGCTCTTCTGTGCGTCCATTTGCTCTGAATAAATAACACTTCACATAAGATGAGCCTCATAGAAAGTTAATAATCTTTGTTTTGCATGACTTTCTCTTACTCGGTCAATAAGCAGTGACTTTATGGCATGGTCATCTGCAGACCACCATTTTGTTTTATGACTGCAGATAAGCACATTATTTAAGATTTAAACCGGTTTTCTATTGACTGATTGCTCTTAAAACTTGAATCAAATTACAAAAATAGAACCTCTTTATAACCATTTGATGTTGTCCATTAACAATTAGTTTCACACAACATTTCAAGTCGATACTTTTTACATTTGACATAATAATTTTTTTCTTTTCTAGAGAATATGGTTAATTTCTGATAACTTGAAACCTTAATAATAAGTTATTGAGTTGATTGATTGTTTTGTTTAATGGCACATCGACTCTTGGTGGGTCATTTAGTGCCGAATTCAGTTTCTTTTTGAATACACAATTTATGTAGACTGAAGGTGAGACTCTAGAAGAGGTCGATGAATACATCTACCTAGGACAGGTAATAAAACTAGAGAAAGACCATAACTGCGAAATAAAACAACGCATAGCGATAGGTTGGAAGGCTTTCGGTATGGATAGACATTTTGAAGAGCACCTTACCAATGTGCCTAAAGCGTAAAGTATACAACGGCTGCATAATACCAGCCATGACTTATGGATGCGAATCATGGAAATTAACAAAACGAGCTGAAAACAAACTTAGAATAACACAGAGAGCCATGGAAAGGGCAATGCTAGGGATAACACTAAGAGATAGAAAAAGAACATGGGTCAGAGGGAGGACTAGAGTGAAGGATATTGTACTTGTATTTTTAACTAATTAAGCAGCAAAAATGGAGATGGGCTGGTCACCTAGCAAGGAGAGATGACAATAGATGGGGGAAAAGTCTAACCGATTGGTGCCCATGGGACAGTAAACGAAGTAGGAAAAGACCAGACACAAGATGGAGGGATGAGATAGAAAAGTTTGCCGGTAAGACTTGAGAAAGGTTAGCACAAGATAGGTCGTCATGGAAGGAGATGGGAAAGGCCTTTGTCCAGCAGTGGACTTATAATGGATGATGATTGTTATGGACAGATTATAGTAGACAGATGAAAGGTTATTTCTTTTTTTTCTTTTCTTTCTTTTCTTTCCTTTTTTTTTCTTTTTTTTTTCTTTCTTTCTTTTTCTTTTTTTTCTTTTTTTTTTTTTCATTTCTTTTTCATTTCTTTTTTCTTTTTCATTTCTTTTTTCTTTTTTTTTTTTATAATCTTGCAATTTTGGTGGAAGGTTATTTTTATTTTTTTAACTAGAGGTTTGCAGGGGATGTAGTCAGCGTATTCTAGACCCCAGCCAACAAGACCGGCTATTGAGTTATTTGAGTTAGCATTACTCATTAGTCACAATCTGTTGATAATGCAATACAAGTTGTAGTTTTCTTGTCTGAATCAGAAAATGTCCCCTTTGTATTGAACAGTCAGCATCAAAAAACTATGTTCTGGTTTAGAGTTTCAGTTTCATTAGCAGGTATTTTATTTCTGTTTTAAATGTTGTTTTTATTGATATTTACTGGAGGTGTGAGTGGCATAATGGTTATCAACAATAATTGTTACCAGCAATGGATCGGCAGAACTGAGTTCAAGTTTTGGCCTAGGCTGCTTGAGTTCACTTTGCACTAATGTCCTTGGGAAAGACATGAATCAACTTCTCCCTCCAGTGGTGGGTAAATAGCAAAGGACATCCCAACGATCCCAAGCCTGGGTAAAGGAGGAGGACAGTTGGGCTTGGTGCTAGCAACTGCACCCCATAAAAATAAACTTCTTGCTACTGAAACCACAGTGGCACTACGCATTTGGGTGTCGCACATCTGTGGCCTTAGCTAAAAGGCTGCGAAAGCGATCTTGCAAGAAGAAGCAAAGATCAAAGTGTAGTATCTGTTCTTCGAAACCGCCATGGCCTCGAAGTTCAGAGAACCATGGCCCTTCGGGGGTCCTTGTGGCATGCTCGGGTATTGTCCTGGGAGAAGTTGCGCAGGATATCTTGGCTGTAGCTAGGATCAAAGTGGTGTGGCTGTTCTTCGAAACCGCCATGGCCTCGAAGTTCAGAAAACCACGACCCTTCAGGGGTCCTTGTGGCGTGCTCGGGTATGTCCTGGGAGAAGTTGCACAGGATATCTTGGCCAGCTGGTCGGGAGGCGATTATTATTAGCATGTTCCGGATTCGTCCCTCTCCTGAATCTGGCACTAAATGACCCACCAAGGGTTGATGTGCCGTTAAACAAAACAATCAATCAAAATCTGTGGCCTTATGCTGTTTATTTACTAAGCTAAACTAATACCTGGACACTCTTCTGTAAAGCAATGCAGTAGTGAGTTCAATCCTCACTAGGTGTCCCACACCTATGGCCTTACGCTGTCTTAAGGTAAGCTTAATAAATATTTTAAATGGTACAAAGGAAAACTCACAGGAAGTCGGGCTTAAGACATGACCTTGGGCAAAGCTATAAAGATATAAATCAACTATGAAAACAGATGTCATAGCCATAGAAATGTTATTTATTTTAACTGGAGGTAAATCTGGCTCTTATTCAATATTTGCTTTGTCAACTCAAAACAAGAAAAAGAGACAGGTCTGGTTGGTCACTCAATAGAAACCATCATGTGACCAATTAGAATTTGGAAAAAAGGGGTGATCAATGAATAAGTTACTTCTCTCGCCTTTTGTTGGCCAGTGATCACTAAAAAAGTCTGAATTTTCAACAAAAAAACAAGCATGACACAAACTGAGTGATCAATTTAGGATAAACTTACATTGCAAATAGAACCCCCCCCCCCCACTAAAAACTTATTTAGAGGGTGGACTTTAAAAAAACAACTTTTTTTTCTAGACATAAGGAATAAATATTAAAATTTTCAGCCCTCTAGCTCCATTGGTGTGGCCTGTATGCATGATACATACATGACCAGTGTATTGATGTGGATTATAATTTATCCGATAATATTAGATTGAAATGACAATTCAGAAGACCTTGTTGTATACAAAGCCAGCCAGACCAACGTAAAAACTGAAGAAACCTATGTTGACAGTTTTGATTGACAGTTTCTAACCGTGGAGGATTGAGAACAATGATTTTTAATTGTTGCCATCATGAAGTACTTCTTCAATTGTTAGTATCTGATTTTGTACTTATCCGATCATGGATTAAATGATGAATTTGGGTGCCTTGCCATGGCGTAGTGGTTAGCATGTTTGCTGCACTTGATGATTAATACTGTGATGCATTCAATCCTCATTGGGTGTTCCCAACTTGTGACCTTGTGCCATGCTTAGATAAGTTTAGTAAATATCATTTAAATGATGAATTCTTTGGTTGCAAAATTATAAAATATCTGAATATATTAAAAGAAAAAATTGTGTTACATATATACTTTTAAAAACATTTTTTTTTAACCAAATTGAATATATTTTAGTTTTTTTTTTTTCTATGAATTGTTTTGTTGGATTTCTTTCATTTTGGTTTTAGTCAAACGTTTTTGAAGGCAATTCCAAAAATGTTCTTCTAGTCTGAGAATTCTGCAGCATTACAATAGATAACACTATGCATGCATCAAAGCAAATCACAGCAGAAGAAAAAAAGACAGCACCACAAGGCGGAAGCTTCCCCAAGCTGCCAGACCTTCTCCTGCAACCTCTCTCGAAAAATGTGCTTCTCCCGCAAAATGTGCTTCTCCCGCAAAATGTGCTTCTCCCGCATAGGATTTGCTGACCATCTGAGGGCATGCAACAAACATGGCATCCTAAATGTTTGTTCTCAAAGCCATGATTTTATAAATGTGTGTCTTTTGTGTCTTTTGTGTTTTTTAAAAAAGCACTATGTTGAAAGTACATAGGGCTGAATAATTTTAAGAACACTATTGAACTTAATAAATATATTTATTACTTGAACAAATATAAGTAATTAACACTTCAATAAAGACCAAATTCTAAAGTGCTGGCAAAAAGATAGATAAAATAATGAATATAAAAGTGATAAATAATAAATATTATGAGAGAAAAGTGAAAAATAAAGTGTAAAAAATCTTTTTTATAAAATGATTTGATTATTTGGTTTTCACCCATTCGCTTGATAAATTGCATACAGCAATGAAACAGACTGTCGATCTGTAGCAGATCCCATAATAAATATAAAAAATTTTTTTATAGAAAATATATGCATGGGTCATTCCATGTCAATGGTCCCTACTCGACCATCTCAGATTTTGCTGCAGCACATCAATCAATCAATCAAACACACACACACACATATATATATGTCATTCCGCGTCAAGTGGACCAATTTTGGGAAAATGCCCCACTCGACCATCTCAGATTTTGTACACAGGTTCATTTGGGTTTGAAATGAAGTCCTGTAAAATTTTAGCTCAAGATCTTTACTCGTTCAGTCACTATGGATCCAAGAACAAGGACTACTTTGTTCGAAGTGACGACGACCAGATTTTCTTTTCCATTTTCTAACCCTGAGAACAAATTTTCAGTGCAGTAGAAGTTTCTGTTGTGGAATGGTTGCTAGTTGAAAATGGAAAAGTAAATCTGGTCTTTATCACTTCGAACAAAGTAGTCCTTGTTCTTGGATCCATAGTGACTGAACGAGTAAAGATATTGAGCTAAAATTTTACAGGACTTCATTTCAAACCCAAATGAACCTGTGTGCAAAATCTGAGATGGTCGAGTGGGGCACTTTCCCAAAATTGGTCCACTTGATGCGGAATGACCCGTGTGTGTGTGTGTGTGTGTGTGTGTGTGTGATTGATTGATTGATTGAGGTGCTGTAGCCAAGCAAAAGGATGAATACTGTGAACAGGCCCTTGTTGTGTAATGGAAAGAAAGTATGTTGGCCTCATCAACCAGTGTTTGTCAGTTTTTGCTTCTTGCTAGATACTCAAATAATTCTGAGATTTATCTTTTCTCCAAATGTCCCAGTGTTTGTACCAAAACATGTCAGCCAGAGAGAAGGCAAAAAATGAGTATATACTGTGAGCATCAACCTATATTGGGCAGCATACTGATCTTGAATACCATTGACAATGAGCTTTGTTCATCATTATCTGTGAAAATGGGATTTTTTATATGAAGATTCAATGTATGTTTTCTTATCCTTGTTTGTGTGTGCGACAAAAGGATCAACTAGACAATGTTGACAAAAGTGTTATATTAAGATTTTCTCATCACCAATTGTTATTTCAGAAAATCCTGATTGTTTATTGTTTAGTCGATACCACTTGTACAACATTGACAATAATTGTGTCTGACCGATATGTCTGTGACCCTATGTCATAAGCTGTTGTATAGTATATGTAATTTCAGACAGAAATCTTACGTTGAAAATCTTTTCTTTCAGAGACGTACACAATTCAGCAGGCAATAGACCGTCTCGGCTTTGGCAAGTTCCAGGTGAAGCTTTCGATCCTAACTGGATTCGCTTGGGTGGGTTTTCCAAATGTTTACTTATTAAATACAATAAACCAAATGTTTCTCAAATTCATTCAATCTGTGTGAGTGTAGGAAAAAGTCGCTTACCTTTCTGTATTCTCTTTTTTTTCTTTTTGTTTTGTTTTGTTTAACGGCACATCGACCCTTGGTGGGTCATTTAGTGCCGAATTCAGTAGGGGGATCCCATGTCTCCATGACTAGAGACTTGAGGGTGGGAGAATCCCAAATCACTGTCACTGAGACAAATGCCACGAGGACTGGGATAAAGGTGGGGGGGAGATGGAGATCCCAAAAGCTTCTCTGACAAATCCTGAGCATGCTAATGGTGATCGCCTCCTGACCGGCTGGCCAAGATATCCTGGACGATACCCGAGCATGCAACAAGGACCCCCCGAAGGGCCGTGGTTCTCCGAACTTCGAGGCCATGGCGGTTTCGAAGAACAGATACTACACTTTGATCTTAGCCAAAAGGCTGCGAAGCGATCCCTTTCTGTATTAATCCTAATCTTGCCATCATCCAAAAAGTCTGTCAGTCTAGAACTAGATGAACTTGTTTTTCTAGAGATTTTTAAGTGAAGTATGAAACTCATTTGAACAAATGAAATCTTCTGAAATAACTACCATGTTTCTTTGCTTACAAGGCAACACTATTTTAATTTTAAATTGGTCAAAAAAAGTCTGTGCAAAGTTAAAGCTGTGATCTTCCTTAAAAAAACATGTATTTGTTTATCTTGGTAAGACTGCTGATGTTTCAGTGACGTCATCCGGTGTCGAGACAAAATGTGGCCGTTTCAATTCTGTCAATTTGGGGGTGCTTGATCTACACTTTATCTGAATCAAAAGCCAAAATATGGGGATTCACACTATACATATGAAATTTTGGCAATTGCATTTATATGTATCAACAAAGTAACCACTACCCAGCAGCCAGCAAAAACCCTTATCTTTATCCCCTCTTAAGCAGTCAAACTATCTAAGCCCAGGCTTTACACTGGCTTCTAAAATTATCTTAACCCTTTATGGGGCAAGTGACTATATATGATTATCTGAGAACCTGTCAGCCACATGCAAATATTGTAGCCACAAAGACAACATAATCCGCACCAATGTGGTTTGCAAGCTTTGCAAAGTACACTTGTGCTTGAACAAAGACAGAAACTGTTTTGAGACATACCACACCCCATTAAATTAGCCTGTTTTGGGACCGCAAAATAAGATTTTAAAATATACCCGGAGGTGTTATTTTTTTGTCAATATCAATTTTTTGGTATCTATTCATTATATTGAATGTTATTCTTTAATTCTATGTTTTAGTTAACTTTCTACTTTAATTTTTAATTTTCTTATATTTTCCATTTTTGGATGGGGCATCATATATGATCACTTCATCAGAGGGGGTTTTGCCCCCATAAACAAAAAGTTTCCAAAAACTTGCAACTGAAAATATCTTGTAATTAGGTCTAGTTTAACATACAAAAAGGTTGTTTTGATATCTAAAATATTTTTAGGGCTGCCCTATAAAGGGTTAATAATGTGTTGTGGAAACTGAAAACTGGTTATTTCACACCTTCCATACAGTGTCAAGTGGGGATTGTTATACATGCAAATAAAATATATTCATTCCTTTTACATATAAAAATAAAGGATCACATTTTACAGAAATAAATACAATAACTTTAAATGTTGGATGGTGTTCATTGATTGACAACACTAAACAAATGAATGTAAATTTTTATTTAAAAGAATTTTTTGGGGTTTCTTTTGTCATTTTTGGCTATTATAGATGAGTGTGCTTAATTATTTAATATCAAACACTAGCTGGTAGTATTCAATCCATATACAAATATCAATATCCTTAATCCATATACAGATATCAATATCCATAATCCATATACAGATATCAATATCCTTAATCCATATACAAATATCAATATCCTTAATACAGATATCAATATCCTTAATCCATATACAGATATCAATATCCTTAATCCATATACAGATATCAATATCCTTAATCCATATACAGATATCGATATCAAATGAGAAACATTGGCTGGTAGTCATTAATCCATGTACAAATTAAAAATCAACACGTTTTGTTTGGTGATAACATCTTAATCTCTACAAACATTCAAATAAAATAAATCTATCACAGAAATTTCATATCTAAATTCATCAATGTCAGTAGATAAAAATTGTTTACATTAATATAAATATTTTATACATGAAAAAATAAAAATGTTTGGCTGTGTTGATGATGATAATAAACATATGGTACATTCTCATTAAATTTGTAATTAATATCAATTTTGCTGAGACTTTTTCTATGATGGATTTTCATTTTATATTTCAATGATAGTCAAAGGTTTAAAGTTTATATTGGCTTCTAAAATTGTCTTAACCGTGCGTTGCAAATGATGGAAACTGATCATTTTCTGTCCTCCATACATAGTCTAGTGGGAATTACATTGTAGATGCAAATAAAATATATTCATGGTTTGTTTTTTGGTTTGTTTGGTGGGGGGGGGGGTTAGTGTTGAACTTCATTACATTTAAAAACTTCTAATTTATTATTCAATTTCTTTTGTTCCTGGAAAAACATTGGTTTTTACAAGAAAAGCAGAGGAGATTATGAATGTATCCATTAGTTTGTTGTCAGAATATTCCAGTCTTTGATCATAATTATATATATATATATATATATATGTGTGTGTGTACAGCTCGATTCAAAATTATATCATATCCATTATAGAAGACAGCAACATTATAATTAACTTTAATTCTTTTAAACAATTTATTATGTAGTGGTCATAAATTCAGTACTTCTACCTAGGCACATTATCTGATCGTCATACTAGAGCCTTTTTTAATTAATAAAATACATGGTTAGTGAAAAAAGGGGGTTTTAGTAGCATGTATTACACTGATTTCAATTATGGACTGTTCAAAAATTATATCATATTTTCAAAGTATTCGATTTATTGTGTTGTTTCTTTGATTGAAGGACAATTTTTCGACTCATCCAGTTAGTCTAAGATATATTATAAGTAGTAGCTTTTTTTCTGGTAATATATTTAATCTCTCATAGTAAATATGTGTTAACACTCTGTTGCAAAGGGTTTGATCGCCACCGAAAAGGAAATGCTGTCAGATTTAGCATCCTCAGGATTGAGTCAGCATGAAATAGCAGCACACATGAAGATTGGTCAATCTTGTGTCTCAAAAGTTCTGAAAAGAATAAAGGATGAAACAACATTTGTATGTAAAAGGCACCCTGTGCGTCCACGTTTGAGCACTCCTAGACAAACCTGCTTTTGTAAGAAATACAAGTTGTGGAATGTAAAGAATTGGAGAAAAGTAATTTTCAGCGATGAATGCAACATCCAATATGCTCCCAGTGGTGGAAACCATAATATTTGGAGGAAAAAACCTGAAATATTTGCAAACTTTGCATTAAAACACACAGTAAAATTTCCTGTCAATTATGGTATGAGGTTGTATATCACCAGAAAGCAAGAGTGACCTACATATCATTGTAGGTCAGATGAATTCAATGACTTAGCGATTTTAGAGAGTAAACTGTTACTGTTCAAACAATCGCTACCGACCGCAAGAAATCGGATTTTTCAGCAACGTAATGCCCCCAATCATGTTGCACGTGCCGTTTTAAATTGGTTTTCCAACAAGTGATTCCGCATTCTAAACTGGACCGCAAACTCTCCTGATTTAAATATAATAGAAAACATTTGGTGGGAACTCAAGAATGTCTCAAGACGTTTTAATAGCAGTGATTCAGTCTACCGGGGAAAATACAATAACACCTGAATACATACATTCCTTATGAGTTGATGCCTGAAAGAATTGAAGCAACATTACTCGCAAAAGGAGGATGCACAAAATATTGACTATATTAAATTTTATTGTCAAAATAAGGAACATTTCTACTACTAATGTGGTTTTTACTAAAATATGATATATTTTTGGAACAGCCTATAATTAAAATCAGTGTAATACATGCTACTAAAACCCCCTTTTTTGTCACTATGTATTTTATTAATTAAAACAGGCTCTAGTCTGACAACCGGATAATGTGCCTGGGTAGTAGTACTGAATTTATGACCACTACATAATAAATTGTTTAAAAGAATTAAAGTTAATTATAATGTTGCTGTCTTCTATAATGGATATAATATAATTTTGAATCGAGCTGTATATATATAATTTGAAATAAGTAACCCTGGATCTGAGTTACAGATAGTGACTAACACTATTACCAACAAGCTCCAGACATATGTCAACAGATGTCTCTGACACACCTTGAACATCAGGTGGCCTGAGATTTCCAATGCCAACCAAGCTGTGAAGGTGAATACAGTGCACATCCTACGCAAGCTATCTGACAATGTCACAAAGCAGGCACTGGACTGGAATCAACAGGGGAAGAGAAAAGTTGAGTGACCAGGGCAGACTTGGAGTGAGGCAAAGGTGCCGGACTGACATGAGTCCAGGTGAGGGGAGTTACCCAGAACCAAGTCTGCTGACATGATCTGATTGTGGCCCTTATACACCACAAGGAGCCGACACGAATAAACTGAATGTGATAAAAATCCAGTCCTCTCTTAAATCCTAGCCCAATGAAGACCATTGGGCTAAGGATTTGAGAAAAGTTATTTATTTCAAAATAAGACAAGTCTGAGAAAACAACCTTAAATTTTATTTTGCATGGCACAGAGAGTCAGTTGTAGGGAATGAGTTTATAAGTGTGAATCAGCTTCTGCTAATCCATGAAGTCTTTGTGGCTGATTGGTAAAAAGCTGCAAGGCATAAACTAGTCTCCCTCTGGCAATGAGGGTGTGAGTTTGATTCTCACTGAAGGCTTACTCTTTATTTCTGATTGCCCTGTTATTCGTTGCCATAGAAACAATGGCCCAAATTAATAAGTTGTATAAAAACAACTAAAATTAGGATGAAGGTAACAACTAGTCAAATTTAATTAAATCAACCATGAAATAGTTCTAAATATGCGATGTATCTTTTATACCTCAAAATATTACAGAGTTGCACTTTGCTTGATATCATAAAAAAACACAAATCCAAGACCAGACTCATCTGTAGAGTTTGTGAAATTCTATTACCTGTAAAAATATTTATTGTTTATTGTTTATTCCTAATGCTATGGTCAAGAGAATGGTTATTAGCTTTTAATGAAGATAAATGTAAGGTGTTACACGTAGGAAATAGAAATCCGTGTTACAATTACTGTATGAATGGAAATATACTAGATATTGTAAATGATGAAAAGGATCTCGGTATCATAGTAACTGATAAACTATCATTCTCCAAATATATTTCCAGTGCTGCTACTAAGGCAAATGGGGCACTAGGACTGATTAAGCATACCTTTTCATATATAGACAAGGACTCGTTCATTATACTACATAAGACTTATGTCCACACCTCGAGTACTGTGCACAGGCCTGGTCACCATACTTGGAGAGAGATTGAATATCAGAAAATTCTTTTTTAGCATTAGAATGGAGGGATTTTGGAATAGATTATTGGAATATGTAGTACTATCAGAATTATGATGTTTATTACACCAGCGCAAAGGTTTAAGGCCCCAGATATTGTGTAAATATGATTATCATGTGTGCTTGTATATACAAATTGTATACTTTTTTTTACACTAAAATAAAATGTTCTAAATGTTTAAGTTTTTCTTTTTTCAGATGGCTGATGCTATGGAGATGATGATTTTAAGTATCCTTGCACCTGCCTTGCATTGTAGTTGGGGTCTCAGTGGAATAAAACAGGCTTTGTTGACAACGGTAAATACTGTGTACTTTCCCACCTAACAAATACTTTAGTACGGGGGTTCTCTAACTTTCTTCCCTGTGGACCCCTTAATGTTCTCCAAAACTATGTGCTGACCCCTAAAGATCTTTTGGCAAAGTAGGACGACTTAAACGTCAAAAATGGATCACATCACAAGGACTGATTTGTCCGATCACCGCTAAAGAAGTTAACATTTCTTTTACTTTCATACTAAGCTGCATGGCAAATACTGCTTGAGTTTTAGTAAAAAAAATGATTATTTTTTTTTTTTTTTTTTATTAAATCAAGTATGCTCGACTGGTGTGGAATGGGTCGTTTTATTTGTTTTTTGGTTGTTATAAAAAGAAATTTGACATTTTTTAACTTTTTATGTGTGGATTAGAACATTATAGCTCTTATTTACAAAAATGGCATATAATACAAAAAATTAGCTATTTTCAAAGTTGGAAAAAAATAGGCCTTAAAACCCTAACCCCCACAAATGTGGGTTGGGGTGGAATGGGTCGCATCTTTTAGTTCATTTTTAAAATTTTTTTTATTATGAATAAAATTCCAAATTTTCCTTGCCCTATTTAAAGTTGTTCAGCAACTCTTCTTCTATCTCTATATTATTTAAAAATTACATTTTGTTCAATCCTAGTCTCTTAAATAGGGCAGCACAAATTTAAACTACATTTTTCACTTTTTTCTCTCATGTAATGAATAAAGTTTTATTTTCATGTTTTTATTGTAACTTAAAACTATTTTACATCTTTTACCAGTACTTCTCCACCTCTGGCACAGAACACTGGCCACGACTGCCAAATGTTGTATCAGATTCAATCACACTAACAATGTCTTCTATAGGGTAATCATGAACTTTTACGGTGACCAAATTGAACAAAAATGAGATTTTCTATAATTTCCTTTTAGTTTAGATATACAAAATGTTCAATAAACTTAGAACACAAGTGGAAACAACTATTTACAAAAATAGAAAAGGCTAGCTCTTGAATTGAGCTGTAATGTTAAAACACACAAAACAGTCTCAGCCACTACATATGAGATGGATGACAGCCACAGCACACATATCCAGACTCACTAGCTGCAGGACTTTCTGCCATGTTCAACTTTCTTCTGAAGACATTGCTCGCCACGACGAAATGCATAAAGATTTATCCTCGTGATAATAAACATGTTTGAGATGTAACAATCTTTTCTCACTCTTTTTCCTTTTCCACATTGTCTAACCATACCCATCATTCTGTCGGATTCCCTCACATCCACACTATAAACATATATATATATTAGATTGAAATGACAATTCAGAAGACCTTGTTGTGTACAAATGAGATTTCTTAGTTTATTTTGACGTTTTGCCAGTTCATTCTGGCTTCTTCAGAAAAAGTGATGGAGATACAAAAATTGTCTGTTATATACTCCATGTCTGGTTGTGGCAATTAATAATTAAGTGTTTTAATAGTAGAGATTCGGATGATATGTCTTGAAAGCTGAATGTTTATTTTTCAAGTCTTTAATATGTATATTGGCGTCTGTCTCTTTGGTAATGTAATAATAATACGTTTGGAAAATAAACACTCGGCTTTCAAGATGCATCATCCGAATCTCTACTATTTAAAACACTTAATATCCACTTAATTTAATTATTAATCACTAAACCTGATTTCACACATATACCTTACAACTAACTAAAAACTGAATTTTTAAAAAAAAACAGTTCATATATAGATATGATGGAGGGGAGGTAACTAAGTTTTGATTTTCCATATTTCAAACTATTGTATTAATATATAAAAAAAAATATCTCTCAATTAGAAAAAGATTGCTGGATCTGACCAAAAATGTAATCAATTCTTCCTTAGCCCACAAAATGTCATTGAAATTTAAGAACTTTTGGAGATATTGTGTAGACAAACATGAGTGAATACATATAAATATATGATAATTATAATGACACTTATTAGTGAGAGCCTATATTTGCCCGGCGTCAGTGTGAGCGAATGCTAAACGAGCGGCCTAAATTGTAAATGAGAATAAAGAAACGAACTTCGTGCGGGGATCGAACCCGCGTCCACCTTGGAAGCCACCTATACGCGGTGCTGTTCTACCGACTGAACTAACGAAGATCAGATGGTAGGCAGAAGTCTTTTACCCTACACTTTGTTGGCTTCTCCATTCTCACGTTCTGACTTTAGGCACGAATATAATGCGGCTCTCTTATGTCGACAGTATGAAATCTTCGTTAGTTCAGTTGGTAGAACAGCACCGCGTATAGATGGCTTCCAAGGTGGACGCAGGTTCGATCCCCGCACAAAGTTTGTTTCTTTATTCTCATTTACGATTTAGGCCGCTCGTTTAGCAGTCGCTCACACCGACGCAGGGCAAATATAGGCTCTCACTAATAAGTGTCATTATAATTATCATATTCTGTCAATTGGATATAAAATTATCCATCATTTGATTTCATATAAATATATGAAAAAAATATCTCTCAATCGGAAAAATAATTCCTGGATCCACCACAAATCAATTCTTACTTAGCTCATGGCCTACCCTTACACAAAATTTCATTGAGAACTTTTGGAGATACTGTGCGGACAGACAGACATGAGTGAATATATATACCATTTCCAACTTTGTTGGTTGAGTTAAATGAAATCTAATACCACATGAAAATTTGTGAGTCAAAGTGATGCACATATTTGTGCTTGTATCTCATCTCTGTTAAAGTTATTTTTGTGTGTCGTGTATTTGTCATATTTATAGACAGGGTAAAAAGCCCAGTCATCTAGGCAACTGCCAAACTTAATTTTTTAAAGTTGAAATTGGTTCTATATGTTATGATAATCAATTAAAGATTAACAGAAGTCACCTGATGTCATCAAAAAGGCCTAAATCTTCTTTAAAATGTTGATATATACGGACATATAGATCACAATCAGATGTAAATTGCATATCTAGATAGAGCAAAGCAGGACTTATCAAATGACAACATTTTAGGAAATTACCTGAAGTCACATGATTGATGATGTCACTATCTACCAAAGTTTTCTTTAATGTGGGAATTTGTTGTAGCATAACCATATTCATCCTTCTCAGCAAAATCTTACATAGTTTGGTAGGTGTCATTGTAGAGACTCTGCAGTGGCCCACAGTGGTTCAGCATTTCTATCAGGTCATTCAGGTTTCTTTCCATGCGACCAAAGAGAACTTACCAGGAATGGTTGAAGAGTTTGGTATGGTGTCATTGTAGAGACTCTGCAGTGGCCCACTGTGGTCCAGCATTTCTATCAGGTCATTCGGGTTTCTTTCCATGCGACCAAAGAGAACTTACCAGGAATAGTTGAAGAGTTTGGTATGGTTCGTTACCCCACTTAAAGAGTCAGGGGCAACCCAGGCATGGGTTCATCAATGACACATACAAAAGGGGACAGCATAAAGGCCGACACAAGAAAATAAAAGGAGAATCAGGAGCAAGAGTCAGGATTGACGGATTCGACCAGCATATGTTGCAAGGAGGCAAATGGCAAGATTTTCTGAATAGTGAAGAAAACGAGGAAGAGCTCATACGACTCATTGCCAAGTACCTCAAAACATCGGAAGGTATAAGCTTACTGCATCATCCTCACATAGTTACGGCTGGAGATATTCAGTGACAAAAATGTCAGTTTCATGCTTCATAAGTACAACCATGAAGAAGCTGACATGCATCTTGTTGTCTATGCCTCATTGGTAGGTATTGACATCATCAATCATGTGACTTCAGGTAATTTCTTAAAATGTTGTCATTTGATAGGTCTTACTTCGCTCTGTCTAGATATACAATTTGTATCTGATTGTGACCTATGTGTCCGAGGATATCAACATTTTAACGGAGATTTAGGCCCTTTTGATGACGTCATCAATCATGTGACTTCTGGTAATTTTTTGAATTGTTGTCTTGGCTTAAATTGATGCTCATGACCTTCAGCTTTAAAAAATTAGGTTAGGCAGTTGCTTAGATGTTTGGGCTTTTTATCCTGTCTGTTATTCTTGAAGTTATTTACTGTTTTCGTTCTTTTAGTCAGAGCCTTCTTGTTGTATATTTCAGGTTGTCTTTTGTGGGATGATGGCAAGTTCTGGTCTCTGGGGGAGCATCTGTGACAAATATGGGCGAAAAGCGGTGAGCAGGACATTTTTTTTTTTTAATTTAATAAGTTTTTATTCTTTTGTTTTCCTAATAATAATTGAATCTGATGATCAGTGGTAATTTGTAGACACTTAAAAGCCGACCGAAAGTGCAAATTGAAACCTTTAAATAAAAACAGACAAGATCAATTGGCAGCAGACCACCTTGACTAGAAAAAGCCAATCAGTAAATGGCAGCTACTAGAAAAAAAGATCTCTGGCAAATACACCTACTGGTGGGTAGGTGTATTTGCCACAGTTGTTTCATTCAGAGATATGGAATTCTGTTTCATTTAGTTTTCTAAATGAGTTGGTCACTTTTCTGAATTACTACTAAGAAAAGCAAGGGTTGTTCCTCCTTCTTCCACCCATCCTGGTGAAAGAGCCAACTACTTTGCCCCTGACCTGCCACATTCAAATCTAAAACTGCCCTGCTGCTTCTAACCGGCTCTCACCCCCCTCACCACTGACTAGGAGGGGGCCTCTTTGTGCGACTTGTTGCTAACCGCTTCAGATCTCAACTCCTTCCTATTTTCAAATCAAATCCAGTTTGTCACATACTCAGTTTAACTCAGCTCCCTCCTATTTTCAAATCTGGGCCCCTTTTAACGGCTACCAGTAATACAATCTTGGTGCATTTCGTTACAATTTCATTATAACGTTGTTGAGAAAAAATAGATATAAATATACAATAATATAAAATATTGTGGGTGGAATTGTGAATTAAGGAAGTTTTCTGACTCGTATAAGTAAGTTGCGAAAATCCCTACACTACAATGTATTAAATTTTACTACTACTTGTTGCCATGGTCTATGTTAACCTAACCAACATTAATTGGGGAGGTTGTGTATACTGATTGGATCAATCCATCATTCCAAACCTTAAATAACCATATTTTATACACAGGGTTGCTTGCCAATCCTTACCTTACTAAGCAAACTCTTGGAATGATAATGAATGATTTGTCTCCAAATTACAGACAGTATTCTTTATCATTATAATTTTTGAATTAGTGAGCATTAATACAAATTTAAGCATAGTTACTTGGCAATAGTCATCATATATACAATAAGAGCTGTCACGCTTATAGTAACAGTAGCAGCCATCAGCTCCTCTCCCTTCATACCCTCTTATTAAACTAACATTATTTTCTCCCTTTTCCATTCCAAACCCTCTTATTAAATTACATAACTTTCTTTTCTCCCTTCCTACCATGTTTATCACCCTTATAGTATTAATAGCAGTCATCAGCCAATCCTGTTGTTGTACACTTATGGTTGCTGTTGAAGTGCTCAGACCAGTGGTTTAGGATAGTTTTTGTCATGTACAGTACCATCTGCGCTGCATGAAAGGTTTTGGGTTTGGTATGACGGGCCATCGACTGCTTTTAGCATTTGGTAGAAGACCTTGTAGTCATCGACATCAGTGCAGAGTTGGGTACTTTCTGCCAGATCTACCCACCACTCATTTTGTTTGTCGCAGAGGCTACATTTGAGGTTGTGGCATGCCTGGCAGAAAAGCAGCCTTCTTATCTGGATGGGACGGTTGCGTGAGCTGTCAGCAAAGAGTGGAGTAGATACTATATATTTATGTATATCAAAAATATATATTGGTTGTAAATGAATCCTTTTAATAAAAAAAATAAAAAATTTAGACCTTAACAACCTTCCTGGAATTGTTAGATTTTAGAACAAAGATTTTTTTTTTTTTTCAAGTTTTACGAGGGCCGGGATCCCCAGAAACACTCCTGGGCGGACATGCGCACAGCCCCATGTGGCACCCAACCAAAAAACCTTACTGATAGCACAAGAAAATCATCATTAAAATTGGAAAGGAAATCTACCCAATTTTTTGACAGATCCAGTCACTTTTAGCCATTCAAAATGGCCGTTCCCACTTTCCTTATTGCAAAGATTGTCTGGCAATGGTTATGTAAGATATCAGCAATGTTTACAGAAGTTTATGAAGAAAATAAAGGAAGTAACTGCATGCTCTGAAGTGCCACTTCAGCACAACTGATGGAAAGTAACGGTTGATTTTACCATAGTATTTACATTGTAAATAGAACCCCCTCGTAAAACTTGAAAACAAATTTCTTTAAAAAAAAACAAAACATTTCCAGGAAGGTTGTTAGGGTCTAAAGAATCAAAAGCACATAAATTACTGGCGAAAAATCAATTTTTTCTTTGTTTTTTTTCGACTTGGATAACAGATGTAGATCTTTACCAAAACAATGAATTAAATATGCATTGTGATATTGTTAAAACATTTCTCTTTTAATTTCTAGATTGATTTTGAAAGCATTTCTTTTCTGACATCTTTTTCTTTTCTATTTTTTCATTTTCAGGAATTAATAATGTCATCCCTATTTACCTGCTACTTTGGTCTCCTTAGTGCTTTTTCCCCAACATTCATTTGGATTTTAGTTCTTCGAGGTTTGGTTGGATTTGGTGTTGGAGGTGCCCCACAGGCGTGAGTAAAAAGAGAAAAATTAAATACTCCTTCCACTTGCAGAACCAGCTCCTTCTTTTGAAGCATTCTAATGCAAATCCTTGAAGTGTGGATGGTTGTCTCTTATTTTCCTTAACCCTTATGCCTTAAGAACTGCATAACTTTTTATCAAAATTCATAAAAGATAAGATTTATCCTAAAATGCTGTAAAATTTCTAAACTTAAATTAAATTTCTCGTAGTCATTCATACTTGAAGTAAAGAACTCTGCATTCTTTTAAGGGTGTCAAGATTTTGTTCATTTCGTAGCTTTGAAAGCCGAGCAAAAAGTTTGTCTGACCATTGCTGTGCAACAGTGTCTGAATTTTGCAGTTGTTTTGTCATGTCAATATCATGCCATTTTCAGTCATGCCATGAGCCGACAAACAAGTTACTGGCTTTCAAAGTTACTAAGTACACAAAATCTTGGCGCCCTTAAAAAAGAATGTAGAATGCTAAAGGTTAATTTGATGCCATCTTCAAATGCATATATATTCTTTTTAACGTCCAGCAACATTTTTGTTATGAAGTATATAATTCGCAAGATATAACAATGGATATTTCGACAAAGAAGATTTATGTCACAACTGAAATGTAATATAAAACAGAAAGTTCAATATAACAGATAAAGACAGTTTAACTGCCATAGGTTAAGAGGCTGTTCAACTTCTTCTTGACCGTATACAGCACTACTGTGCCACCATATATCTCATTATTTATCTCCATATATTCTAGAGGAATTTATTCAGTAAAGATTTACATCCGTTAACCAAGTCTAAAAAACTTTTTTTTGCCTGGAATTGTTAACTTTTCTAAAAGAATATGTATCAAACTTTACGAAATCTATTTTTTGACTGACCTAGACATTTTACCATTCAAAATGGCCGTTCCCACAGTGAATTATTGCAAAGATTGTCCAACAATGTTTACAGAGAAAATAAGGGAAGTAACTGCCCCTTCAGCACGACTGTTGGAAAATAAGTCTGGTTTACCATAACATTTACATTGTAAATAGAACCCCTCCCCCTCATAAAACTTGATAACAAATTTTTTTATAAAATCTAACAATTCCAGGAAGGTTGTTAGGGTCTAAAGAATTAAAAGTACCAAAGATTAATGGCAAAAAATGTGTATTCTGTTTTTGTGACTTGGTTAACAGATGTAGATCTTTACTGTTTATTCATACCCCTAGTTTCATATTGCAAAATTCTGTATTTCTTCATAACACTAGTATCTTCATAATTGTCTTGCAACTTTATGAAATGAATGTTAATATCTTGTGAGATTGCCAAGTGATATATTTATTTCCTTTTTTTTTTTCCCAACAGGGTGACTCTATATGCAGAGTTTCTCCCAAGCACTAGTCGAGCCAGATGTGTTGTATTAATTGAAGTAAGTCTCTTCACTCACAAACCAAATTACACCAGTCATTAAAGTACCATATTTCCAGCTATATAAGACGGACCCTTTTTTTTTTTTTAAACTCCTCGGAAAAGCACCCTGCACCTTACATCCCAATGGTGTTTGAGAAATTTAACTTCTTCCGTGATCTTATATGAATATATTTGGGTTTTTTTCCAATTGTAATATATACATAATTTTATTTTTTTCAAATTTTACATTTTTTTATCCATTTCTATGATGGTTTTAGGGGTTTTAGGGTTTGTTTTTTTGGGGTTTGTTTTTTTGGGGTTTTTTATCTAAATATTTCTCGCCAAATTATAAGTGCATCTTATATGGTGAGAAATATGGTATATAAGACTTTTGATTTTAACTGGTAAAATCACAACAATCCACATATATAAAACGCAATGTGTATCCATACACACACTAATATATTTTTTATTGATCCACGAGTTTCACAACCAGTTTCACTTTAAGATTATTCAAGTGG
>VCCN01004206.1:2866685-2881743 GCA_006491835.1 Architeuthis dux | reverse complement strand
CAACCTTACCTTACATCATTTGATAAATCTGAAGGCTGTTCGCTAGCCCCTTGTTCTTTTTACGACCTTACCTTACATCATTTGGTAACTTAGAGTAGAAACCATACCAGACATGCATGCAAAAAACCACAACATGGTAAACACAGAACAAAAAACATGTTGACGTGAATGAATATTTAAGCAGACTTCACCACCCGCACCTGCCAGAATTGAACATTTCATTTTAATTTTTTTTCTTGAATTTGAATTTATTTTATTGATTTTAATATTTATTTTGAAAAGTTCTTTCAATTTCTAAAAACAAAAGTTATGATTTTTATGGTGAAAAGAAAGTATCACAGAGAATATTATATACCATGTCGATGGGCTTCTGACAGTTTCGATATACCACAACCCGTGTGGAATTTGTTTGCAACAGGAGCATGAAATTGATTCAAAAATATATTCTGTCGGGTACCATTATAGACTCTCTGAAATTACACATACAGTGTCACTGCCTTTGACAATATAACGGCACAGATACCCAAAAATACCCGACGCCTGTTGTGTTGTTTTTTTTTTTGTTTTTGTTTTTAATAAATTGAATTAAAATAAAAGTATTTAAATTAAAAAATAATGTTAATTGATAATGTTAATTGATAAATTGTTTTGTATTATAATAAATTAATCACTGTTACCAAAGGTTTAGGTTATTCATATGTTCACACATTCATATGTATCTATCTATCTATCTATCTATCTATGTAGCCGGACTTTGCCCAGCTCTAACCGTTCATAGTAGAAACTTAAAATTGTGTACACACACTCCCCTCAATGAGTAGTGAAAATGTTTTTGTTTTTTTTGTTTTTTTTTTGTTTTTTGGAAAATTCCCCCCAAAATAGGGTTTTAAAGGGGGGGGGTTCAATTTTATCTATCTGTGTAGTTGGACTTCGCTCAGCCCTAACTGTTTTGTTTTTTGAAAATTCCCATCCAAACTAGGGTTTTAGAGGCGGGCTTCAATTTTCAATGTAAGCTTATGTTAAATTGGTCACTAGTTTGTGCCTGCTTGTTTTTTGAAAAAAATTCAGACATTTTTTAGTGATCACCCTCAACATAGCATATATGGGTGGTGGTGATTCATAATTTCCCTTGGAATGCTAGTTATTATATTATATAGTTTGTTTGCTTTATAGTTTTTTAATAAATTTATTGTGCGTTTAGTCTTCACCACATTTATCGAATTTTATCTGAAGTCAGTTCGGCTGCATCCACGTGTTCATTAAAGCCGAATTTCGTTATATCAAGAGTTTACTGTACTATGGACATTTTGGCTTAAGATTTGGTTGTTAGCAGCTTTTTTTTTTTTTTCTTTCAATTTTAGGGGCTTTCAATCCATTAGACCAGGCATGGGCAACCTTTGTCGAGCAGTGGGTTGCATGAGATATTGCTAATCATAAACCGGGCCACAAATTCACTTTTTAGAATGTTACAAACCTTTTTTGCTAACAATATAGCTTGCATGCACCATTTCTCTGAACTCTGTTTGCCTTTTAGAAAAAAAGCGTATTTAGGCTACCGATCTGTTTCTTTAGTATTTAAATCTTAAGCTTTCTGATATTTTCTTTAAATTTATCAAATCCTGAATGTTCAGTTGTATAATGACACTTCACGTTAAATTCTTTAAATGCGGAGTGGGATTCAGAACATATTAGACACTTTGGTCTGTTTTTTTACTTCAACAAAGAAGTAAACATTTGTCCACTTATGCTGGAATTTTCTCATTTCTTCAAAAAAGGTTCCCTTTTTCTTAGATGAAATTCTAATAAAACGTTATTTTCCTCATGGAATTAAGCGTGCCATTCAGAAAGTCAAAAGGGCCGCAGTTTGCCCATGGCCGCATTAGACCCTTGAACCATCCAGATATTTATTTTGTTTTTTTTTCCTAAAAACTAAGGTTTTAAAAAGGGGGTTCTATTTACAATCTACCTATATTGATAATGTGGACAAATACTTTCTGCCATTTTTACGCGGGTATGGCTTACATGAGTTATCTCCCCTTTGGTTTGAAGAATTGCGCAAAAATAAAAATAATAATTTTAAATTTTTTGAAGTTTGGGTTCAAGTTGAAGATTTTAATTTTTTTTAGAGTTAGGCCTAGGGTTGATGATATTAAAGAAAGTAACCAGGAGATCAAGGGAGTCTGTATCCCCGCCCTTTGCTAATACATATATAAATATATGCAGTTACATGTGTGTTGTAAAGATGTCAGTCTATTCATTCAATATTAATGAACCAGATGGTAAGTTTCTTTAAAATCATAACAATTTCATCGCTCTTATTTATAATATGTACCTCCAAAAAATTCTATTTGGAGGCATCAAAAAATGACAATGGAAATATTTTTTATCAGTAAAAAGGTTATTGTCACATCTGTTTCCTTATTAAGTTTGCTTTTATTCAATGATCCGTTACAAAAACAATTCCGCAATCAATTGTTCAAAGACAAATAAAAAAAAAACTGGAATTTGTGCGATTAATCCGGTCAAGGAAAATAATAGGGTTGATGGTATTAAATTTGTTAGGTTTTTTTTTTTCTTCTAAAAGCTAACATTTTACAATGGGAGTTCTATTTACAATCTAACTATAATGATAAAGTGGACACATACTTTCTGCCATTTTTACGGAGGTACGGCTTGCATGAGTTATCTCCCCTTTGGTTTGAAAAACTGCGAAAAATTTTAATTCTTTTAATAATTTTTTATATTTTGCTGTTTGGGTTCGATTTGAAGATTTTAAAATTTTAATACTTTTAAAATTGTTTAGGTTCTAGATCATCAGTAGACCTTATTCAGGCACAGTTCCAGAGGGGCCCCGGGAGGTCCAGACCCTCACTTCCCTGTTTGGGCAAAGCACAATTAAAAAATTTCCACAGGTCCAGCTAGTTATCATTATAATGCATTAATCTATTCAGACAAGTATCCTGATCTTGGTTGTTATACTATGATAGATACCCGAAGAAGATCAGCTTCTCATATTTTGATAACATTTTTAGAAATTTCGAACTTAACACTTTGTTCAATTTTTATTATTTTAATGTCCGTTCTTTCCTAATCAGATGCTCCGCCTATATGATGATAATTTCTATGCTTGGCCTACTGAGGGTGTTATTAGAGCATAGCATGTGTGCTAATTCTTTCAACTGTCATATTGTCCTATATTGTTCTGTGTCTCTTATTTTAACTTCATTTCAAATTTCAGATGCTCCTCCTATATGGTGATAATTTCTATGCTTGGCCTACTGAGGGTGTTATTAGAGCATAGCATGTGTGCTAATTCTTTCAACTGTCATATTGTCCTATATTGTTCTGTGTCTCTTATTTTAACTTCATTTCACAGGGGTTGGTGATTCCCTCCTTCTCTCTCCACACATGACTAAAAGGTTACCTAATACGACAGATACCTGAAGAAGGTTGAAGGTTACAACAGTCGAAACATTAGACACTAGTCTCAACAGATTAATGTGTAATAATTCTGAAATTCAGCCAAGAATAATCATCAGTCATCATTTACCATTTATCAATGTACGTACTCAATGTGATGTCAGTAAAACATAATGACTGTAAATACCCCAGCTAACACGGAACGTTTTTTGCAACATAGCAGACAGGTTGCATTTTTGTTGGGATATGTGATGTTGTGGGTAGGTTACTGTAACGTTGCAATTGAATATTTTTTAAACCCAAACTGGCTGCACCAAAATATTGTAAGTAGAAGCTAATTTTATTAATATATTTAGATAAAAAAAAAGAAAGATCAACTCGCTTGGCTGTGAAATATGTTATATAAAGATAAGAAAGTAATATCTCCAAGTTAGCAGCTGGCCGGCATTTGTTTTTTTTAAATTATTTCTGATCCACTGTGCTTCAGTGAATCATCCCCCAGTGAACAGTGATTCAAAGAAGTCCCAGAGTGAAACCAACTACACATTTTATTAAAGTATTGTTGAATTGTAGACTGTTGCAAAAAGTGATGATCATAAAAATCTCTGAAACATTCATTGGCAGAAGATAGGCACACTAAAGGAAGCATTTAACACAAAATCACATTGACACGCTCTTAAAATCAATTTAAGCAAAGAAAAAAAATAATGATACAAAAGTAAAATTAAAATGCTCTTTTAGTTTCCTAGTAAACTATATAAAAGGAATTGATCAATTTTAACTAAGAGTTGAAGTGGCTCAGTCCCAGAAGTGATCCACTGTGCCCCAATTCACTGTGCCCCTTACATCCCTCTAAAGAGCAATCACAGTGATTGCAGTTTGTACAAGAAATAATTCTGACACCCCCTTAATTCCACCTCATATAGCACAATTAGAAAATTCTGAATAGTTGTGGCTCTATAATGAAAGTAAGAGTACCTCTGAATATTACTTTTGGGTTAAAATTAGGTCCCTTAGCTTGCACACTGTACAGCAATGCTCAAACAGGCAAGTCTTTCACAAAATAAGACGGCGGACTTGTTGACTTGAGATGGGGAAATAGTAATTGTCCTCTTGTGTATTTGCATTTGTCAAAAATCATGCTCCACTGGGCTCCACTGTGCCCTACTTGCACGCTGGCACATTTGATCTTGTTGTATTAACAATAACATGGTTGAGTCCTTTGTAGATACTTGCATCTTAAATGTACACAACAAAAATATATCATACAAACATTCCTGCACACATTTGCACAAATAACATCATTACATTGACACCCGATCTTGACGTCTCCATTCTTTTGTTTGGCAGATAAATTGTCAACAGAATTTTATTTTTCACTAGTTAATCCCTGTGACGACAATTCACAGATATACAGGTTTACCTTGCTCTGTTATGTTGATACATTTTTAAATGTTTCTTTCCTAAATTCTTTCTTGAATATGAATACAATTGCCATTGATATATAAATATTCATGACTATTTTGGATAGACTGATCTTATGTAATGATAGATAATCATTTGGTTCAATGATCAGGTCAGTTGCAAAACAATCAGGTTGGTCCAGTAGGTAAGGTCGGGTGGGTTGGTCGGTCTGATTTTTGGCCTTTTTTTTATGACAACAGTTGCTTTGGTGCTTGTGACTCATTTTGGACCCAGATTTCGCTCATTCCAAAAGGTCACATTTTTCCAGATACTGGTGACGACAGCTACTATGTCATGCCATGCTGAATAATTTGAATATCAAACAAGTGGAATATCAAAACAAAACAAATCGGGTGCTTCTTGCTTGTTTTGTGAACATTTTCTTTTCAAAATGAAGTAATTTAATAATAATTTGAATATCAAAGCAAAACAAAACACACGTGTATAATTTAATAATATACACCTCTGATCCATTAATTATCGACATCTCATATCTTTAAAGCATCAGGACTGTTAGAAACTTAAATTGAACAAATATTGAATATCAATGAAATGGTTAAATACAATATACTAATATCAATGATAGTTTATCGATATAAATAAAACAGATCTAGCTATATTAATTAAACAAATACAGTTACAAAGAATACTGAAGTACTACCACTCCCAACGTGATAAATTGTACAATTTTTCTTGCACTAAATAATTAATTAGAAATTGAATTTGAAAAAAAAACGTACGTAATTTTATTAAATTATACATGTGTGTTTTGTTTTGATATTCAAATTATTATTAAATTACTTCATTTTGAAAAATGTTCACAAAACAAGCAAGAAGCACCCGACTTGTTTTGTTTTGATATTCAAATTATTCAGCATGACGTGACATAGCTGACGTCACCGTTGTCTGGAACAAATGTGATATTTTGAAATGAGCAAAATTTGGTTCCAAAACGAGTCCCCATCTACGTTGCTTAATTGTATTATTGTAATATTTGTGTTACTTATTTTACTTTCAAATTTTCAGGTTGGTGAATGCTTTTTCTTATTATGGAATTGTTTTGATGACCACTGAACTTTTTCAATATGGCGGTATTTGTCCAAGTGAGTATTCATTAATCATTAATACACTTTTCATGGGCTGAAGAGGAATTAATTAAATCTTTGGGTGGATCCAGGATTTTAAAGTTACCTCTGCTGTATTGTAGCTATATATGAATTGATTTTTATTCAGTTTTTTAGTTACAATGGCCTTGGCAGAGGTATGTGCTCTCTGAGTGCTTTTCAGTTATGTTATTACTAGTTTTATTCCATTTTATTATTGTTGCTTTTTATCACAACATTCTGGGTCTACACACTCTTCAACCCCTAGAACAGCAAAGTTATTTCCCTTGAATAATAATGTTCTCTTAAGATGAGGTCAGAAAACAACAAAAAAGAGAAAGATGCTAGTGCATAACAAGTAAAAAAAAAAGACTTCATAAAGATTTGGCTATTTTGTAGCTAAATCAATATTTTGGTGTCCACCACCCACCCACGTTATAATACGAACCACGCTATAACGCACCGCGTTATAAGGGGGGGGGGCTGTACTAATGTTTTCAATAATGATAAAATGATTTGTATTGATTTCTTTGTCTAGTCGCAGGTAAAAATGAAATGGTAACCAATCCAAACCCAGCGTGTTCTCTGGAATGCAAAATGCTTTCAACAAAGGATTATGTCGACCTCTTATGGACAACATTTGCAGAATTCCCAGGTGAGTCAAATCAGGCATCTATCTATCTATAATACTAAGTCTGATTTTGTTTCTAAAATGCGCTGACTCAAAAAAGAAAATCCTTGAGGGGCCTCTTCCAACGTTTACTGAGATTTGTTGGTAGAAATGCTGTAGGTGAAATAATTTCCAAATCACCACCAATGTAATTCAGTCACGGTAGGCAAGCCTAGAACTGACAGACAAGACTTCACCGCCTGGCCTTTTATAGCCAAAAGCTTGCCAGTTTCGGGTCACTGGCATTCCCGTCTATATCTGTCGACGGCTCATTCGTTCGGCTTTTGATTCTTGGACCTTCCACAAAACCCAACAGAATGCCACGCGTAGTCTTTTTGCTCTGGGCAAGTCTGTTTCCACTTCTTCGCCACAACTATTTATAAAGCTTTTGGGGGGGCCCCCTCCACTGGGGTCCAGGGGGCATTTTCAAATAGCTCCCGCCCCCACCACACCTCCAGTTCTCCAGCCCATTCTCTAACCTCCATCAGGTGAAATGTTATCTTGTGACCAACAACAAACTCAAGACCAAATAAAATTTCACCTGAAGAAGACTAGAGAATAGACTGGACAAAAAGTTGTTTACAAAACAACAAAGATGAGGATAGTCTGAAAACAGTAATTCATATATTTTCTATAGTTTTGAAAAGGGTCATTAACATTCAAATAGTTATTTTCTATAGTTTTGAGAAGGGTCATTAACATTCAAATAGTTATTTTCTATAGTTTTGAGAAGGGTCATTAACATTCAAATAGCTCTTTGGTCCATTGAACTCCTTCTTGTTGTTAACCATCGTTCTAGCTTAGATACTTGAACAACACGTTTATACTCAGGCCCCCACCAAGCTGATATACAAGTTTTCTTCGACCACATGAACTCGATTACGCCATCCACACAATTCCTGATTAAAAAAAGTAGCTCCCCTTTCTGGATGTTCTTGTGTCATGCACGGAAAATGGTTTGGGTATGTCAGTATACAGGAAGCCGACACACATATGCCTCTATCCCAATTTTAACTCGAACCACCCCTTCTGTGTGAAAAATGGTTTAATTAGCTGTTTAAAAATCCGAGCAGCGTCCATTAGCAGTGACTCTAAGATAGAGAAAGAAGAGTTGGTGAATATCACACAGACCCTCAAAAGAAATGGTTACCCACCCCATATTGTGGCCCCCCAAAAAACGGTAGTAAGGGGCCAGTGTAGATACACATATCTTACATTGAGAAGAGTAGCAGAAAGAATACAAAGGATTTGTTTTCGCCTCAACATCAGGTCTGTTTCAGCATACACTTCAAAACTTGCTGACCAGTGAGGCCGCCTTGCGATATGAAGCTTAGAAATGATTGTATTTACGTTATCCCCTGTAAATGTGGAAAGATCTATACAGGGGAGACAGGCTGCCCCCTTAAAGTCAGACTTTAGATGCACAAAAAAGCCATAATCAAGGTCAAGATAGAAAAATCTGGAATGGTTGACCATATCTGGAGGGAGAAAGGCGATCACTTTCCTCTCTGGGTGGAAGTCCGGATTATTGACAGAGAACGCTGTTGGAAATAGAAAAATCAAAGAGGCAGCACATATCAACATGTTGGCTGAATGTATTAGTCAGACAAGTGCAGAGTTCAACCCAATGTGGCTTCAGCTACTCAATAGAGACCAGGTACAGAAATCCAAACCTGACAATCCAAGGATAAAAAAAACCCCTGAATCCTACATTTTAAGTGTTGCCTCCATTGGAGTAAAAAAAACTTCTGTTTATCCCATCACATTTGGAGATTACATGTGAAGAAGGCCGAAGAATGGATTGACTGAAATGTTAACACAAACAACAAGGAGTTCAATTATCCGAAGAACTACATAAATTAAATAATATCTTTATCGTAGACTGTCCAAATTTTGTAGATGAAGCCTAATCATGATTAATTTTGACTAGTTTTTCTTTTCATCTTTATTGTGAATAATGCAATAAATATTTCTTACAATAAAAATAATTCTTATACAAGTTTTTAACTTTTTTTCTCGTCATGTATCACTTTTTCGACAAAAGTTTGATTAGTACATAATAGCTGAAAACGGCATGGGCCCTCCACCAAATGATTGCTAAATCTTTAATATATTTTCGATCCAGTAAATTCTTTTTAATTCTTAACCCTTGAATATGTATGTTGGTGAATTGTATCTCGATGAATTTTACATCTCGGTAAATGTTGGTGAATTGTTGTCGGTGAATATGCCATGACCCAAATTTTATATCTAGATAAAAAAAAAAGCTACAATATAATTTATTTTTTGTATGATTACATTCCCTTTGAACATGATTTACCTCCCTTAGTTAATAACGAAGACATTCATGATTTATTTTGATCAGTTTTCTCTTCATCTTTGTTGTTGCTTTTTATCGCAACGCTTCTGCTGCCAACTAAATTGATTGCTGTTTCTGATTCAAAGTGAAGATCATAATCACAAATATCAAATGACTGCTTCAAAGCAGTAACAGCTGTTTTTATCATTGTGTGTGTGTGTGTGTGTGTGTTATAGTTGGACTATTTCACGTGTCAGCCATGTACTTTCCGGCCTTCTTCAGGTGTTCTTTGTTCTCTTTCCATCTTCTTCTGTCTGATTTATTTTCCTTAAGGACAAATCAACATTAGGGAAATCTTTTAAATCTTGGAACACATGTTCGCATTCTACTCGGCGTATTACATCCGTTTTTTTTTATTTATTAAAACCTGGAATGCTTGCTCCTATTCTACTTGACACTGCAAATCCGTTCTACTTTGATATCATGTTTTGGTACTATGTTTCCTTTTATAGGGTCATATCCACAAATAGCATTTTTGATCAAAGGTTCCCAGATGCTATTTATATTGATGCTCAGTTGGCTAATAGAATCGAGTGGGCATAGTATATGGGCAGCTTCCTTCAAATATCTTTGAAAAAGAATAGTGCAACTATAACACACAATGATTAAAACACCCCGTCTAACAAAATTCAGACAATAACTATTTTTGTTTTTGCAAAAGAGAAAAGTCAACACATTTGTAATGTGATGTAAAGATTTACATCCAGGTGTGTGATACTCGTCTCTGTGATGCCCGTATGTTATGATCGGTTGTCTGATTCCTGTGCTGATAAAAAGGCTGTTGTGGGAGAAAGAAATCGGAAGGCTTCTCTGCTGGCTACAGTAGGAGAGCAATCGATTTGAAACAAGTTGTGGTGTTGTTGCTTCGCTTGTTCCGTGCGGATTGTGTTCCAGTGTTGTTGGGAACGTGTTGGAATCTTGTGAGGAACAAGATAACTTGATTTCAGGAGGCATGGCCGACTTGAGTTGTCCTGTTTTGAAAAGAAACGCTACAGTTTCTATCTTTTAATAGATATTTTGCAGAACCAATAAAGTAACACATTGCATTGACTTATTCTTATTTGTCTTTATGTGAAAAATTTGAAAAATATTGCAATATTTTGTAACTTTCTTGAATTTAATAAAAAGCAGACAAAGGAAAAATCTCTGAATTGAAATAATTCAGTAGTTAAAGCAGCAACACTTTCTTCAAAAACAAATCACAAAACTTTAATTTTTAAGACTCCTTTAACTCTTAACATCCTGTTGGAAATTTATTAAGTCCAAAGCCCTGTAATGATTGAGCAGAAAATGGCTAAAAATGGTTTGTTTATTCAAATGTTTTATAGTGTCTTTACTTGTGGGCAGATTGTTGTGAAAATTGGCAGTATTGCAGGATTTTCGGCCATATTTGTTTACATGCGGCCTCATACTCTTTAGGACTTCAAGAGTTAATATTTAAATGAGTTTTAAAATCTTCAGTTTATTGCTCTTCAAAAAGTCTTTCTTCCTTCTTGAGATACATTTTACTTATCTAAAAGTGGTGTGTGTATGTGTTTACACTTCAGGAACAATTAGGATATATTTTAATGAAATTTTAGGCTTAGCACATTTTACATTTGAATGGAGGTACAGAGTGGTGTGACCGTTAACAGCGCAAAAAATAGAATTGGCAAAAAGAGTTCAAATTCTATCTGAGGTAGTTTTCATCACATGGTATTCGTTAATAGTATAGATATGAATTTTTTTTATTACTGCATTACTATAGTAATAGTGTTTCACTTTTTGCCTTGTAAGTTTTGACAAAGTTATTCTGGAAAACATAAGTCCTAATATTTTATTGTCTGAATTTTTTAGATGAGGGCTCATCAATATGTATAGATTTTTTTCTTCTGACTGTTATCCTCACCTTGGTTCATCTTTTGAACACGTTTCAGCCGTTGTACCCTATTTCAGTTGGGTGTCGTAAATGTGGAGGGTTCAGGATTAAGGGGCAGTTAACTCTTCCCTTTTCTTTGTCCCGATATTCTTAGGAATTGGTAAGTGGTATAAGGAGTTAATTCTTGTTTTTCAAAGTGGTCCACAGTATGCTTTTTTATTTATGGGTGTAAGGGAGGTAACTCCAGATTATTTTTTGTAAGCAAAATATGTACAAATAGATCTAAGTGTGTATACATATAATGCATGTATCTGTATGTACCCCCCCTCCATGCACGCATATACCCATACATGTACAAATATGTGTATTATGATCCAGTTTTGGTTATGGGTCTTGGGCTTTGAAGACAAGGATCGTTCCTTCAAGATTAAGGGCTCTGAGGAGGTTATCGGAGCCAATTCACAAACCACCAATATGTAGGAACGTCAAAGGTTGGAAAGAATGGGAGCATCTTTTACTTTTTCTACAAAGTGGGTAGTTTTTTTTACATAGGATGGAGATTTGCCTGTTGGTGGGTTGACTATACCGACTAGGAAGGTGCTCAGTGGGTGACACGTTGAGCCCCGGCAACTGATTATAGATCACAATGGAATACCTTCTTTGTGGATTTTTGGGAGACCATATATGTGTGGTAGCTTGCTGTATCATTGGATCAGCTGTCTATGTACAGAGTTGGTGAGGTGATTCTTGGTTTAGTTTAAGAGCTGTGACAGCTTCCTCTCAGTGTTAGCAGTTGGATCTTTAAGTTTGCAATAGCTACCGTATTGCCTTTGTCTGCTGGAAGAATTATGATGTTGGTGTGATGACTTTGGCCTCGAAGGAAGTCACAAAGTCAAACAAAATATATAAAAGACAACCTACCTTTTTTTTTTCTATGTGGAAAAACAAGGTGATCAGACAATAGGGAGGGAAAATAGAATAGTGTGGTTAGCATTTCGAGGAAATAGCTGATTTTTTTAGATATGGCTCTGATTTAGGAGACGCTAAATAGGCATGACCAGTCTGGTCATGGAGTGAACTCGAACTGAGGGATTTTACCTAAAAGCACAGCAAATCCCAGAAATTGACCTTCACGACAAGCTCAACTGTCTAGACAAGCAGGAAGTGCTTCTAAAATAGCACAAGCTGCTCCCATTGTCTAGAGGTTGGTGTCCTTCTGCAAAGTTCTGATAGCCGTTCTCTCCTATCTTGTGATGTTCGATTTTGGAGGCTTGGCCTTTTCCAGCATGTGTCTCATTTTACTTAATCAGTAGACTAGAAGCAGTCTAGTTGCAAACACTAAAATTACTTTTTTGCAATATATGCCAGACAATAAGATGAACGGTTTACATGGGTAATTGAAAGACTACCACTCACTGCAACTCATCCAAGCCCCCATCATCATCATCATCAGCAGCAGCAGCATCCCTTATAAGTCCACTGCTGGACAAAGGCCTTTCTCATCTCCTTCCATGACAACCTATCTTGTGCTAACCTCTGCCACGTCTTACTGGCAAACTTTTCTCTCGTCTCTCCATTTTGTGTCTGGTCTTTTACTGTCCCATGGGCACCAGTCGGTTAGTCTTTCCCCCATCTATTGTCATCTCTTCTTGCTAGGTGACCAGCCCATCTCTATTTTTGCTGCTTAATTATTTGTATAATATCTTTCGTTCTAGTCCTCTCGCTGATCCATGTTGACCTTTTTCTATCTCTTAGAGTTATCCCGGTCATTGCTCTTTCCATGGCTTTCTGTGCTATTCTGAGTAGGTTTTCAGCTTATTTTGTTAATTTCCAGGTTTTGCATCTGTAAGTCATGGCAGGTATTATGCAACCGTTGTATACTTTACGCTTTAAGCACATTGGCATGGTGCTCTTCAGAATGTCTCTATTCTTACCAAATGCTTTCCAACCTATCATTATGCGTTGTTTTATTTCGCAGTCATGGTCTTTCTCTAGCTTTATTACCTGTCCTAGGTAGATGTATTCATCAACCTCTTCTAGGGCCTCTCCTTCTATCTTTATGGCCCTTTTGGGGACTTTATTGTTGAACATTACTTTGTTCTGTTCATCTTGATTTAAAGATGAACCTTGTTATTAATGTGTTAAATTCTGTTTTATTATTCTAGCTTTATTACTGTCTATATCAAGCTTCAGTAATCATAATACCAGTGCATTGGACACAATGTAATATTTGCATAGTTTTGGGGAGTTTTTTTTAATTAAATGTGCCGTCTTATATATTGGCATATATGTTAGTAAATAAATACCAACTATTTTCATGTTTTACTTACAATGCTACCTTTGTTTTTGGTATCTAATTGTTCTTTCATCTTTTGTCTTACAGGTCTAGTCATTACCGTTTTAGTGATTGACAGAATTGGAAGAAAATACACTATTCTTATTGAATTTGTTATCTTCTCAGTGTTTACACTGTTCCTGAATATCTGTACTACAAGGTTTGTACTATTGCAATCAGTTTATTAAAACAGGAAACTTACACTATCGCCCATAAATAAGTACACCCCTATCACTGTTATAGAAAGTTAATTTTCTTCTAACCCAAACATAGCAGGATTTTATTATTTCTAGTGGAACATTACACAAAAAACCCCGGATATTATCAGGTATTATTTATGACCAAACGCTACAGCATTGAAACTCTGTTGCCAAAATTATGAATGTGTTGCTGTCCAAAGATGAGTACAACACTACGAAAAACAGTTTCAATGCTATAGAGTTTGGTCATAAATAATACCTGAAAATATTTATTTGATTGTGTAATGTTCCACTAGAAATAATAAAATACTGTTGTTTGGTTTAGAAGACAATTAACTTTCTATTCAAAAGTGGTAGGGGTGTACTTATTTATGCGCAATACTGTATATTGCCTCACTATTAATTTCAAGGCCAAGATTATCTTCTTTTTTTTTTTTCTTTTTTTTAGAAACATAAGACTCCAATTGCAAATTGTTCATGAAATGCTCTTTTCATATAATCAAACTGCACTTTTCTTATTAAATTTTGTTAGAATTTAACGTTTTTACGCTTTCTTTCTGATTTATTAGGTTGTTACACATGAAATGTCTTCTTTTTTTTACATCATAGAGAATAATGCTAGAAAGGAAGATTTACTAATGTAATTGCATTTTATTGTAGATTCAATGTTAACAGAGATACAATTCATTATTTCGGGAGGTTTTTGAGCCCTTAACAGCAATGGTTTCAATTTAAGAAGTGACTAATTTTCAAATAAGATTTCAAATTAGGATATAATGCTGCTCAAGCTGCTAATAATGTCAACAAAGCATTTGTGTTGTAGGGTGAATGTCGTGGACTTGGCGAGAAAGGAAGGACTCAAAAGCTGGTTGTAAAAATATGTGACATTATTTCATAGCATACAGTTTTGTCGGCCGGAGAATGACGAGTGGGAGAGAGATAAGGGTGCCGAGAGACCGTTCCCAACAGGGGAACTTGGTCTTATGCCTTCCCAGCCCTAGGCGGTCTGCTTGGCTAGTTGCTTGGGTCTCTGTCCTCTGAGCTTTTTCTGTTCAGGTCTGCTTTATAGGTTTCTTGAACGCCCATGCAGGTGTCATTTCCGCTTTCCACATCCTGTTTGTTGGACACCCACGCATATACCTATTTCCTAAGGTGACCGGGTCACTTACATTTCCGCACATAGGGAGGGAGGTCCACTCCTGTTCTTAATGCTGAAGAATTATTGATAGCAGTGGTCAACGACAACACAAACAACAGCTTGAGTATTTCTGGTGATTTAAGACTTCAACAGTGACCATATCTTAGCTAAAATCTATCATGTAGACCCATGTTCTCATAAATAACATTTATTTTAGGAATAATTTTTTAAATATTTCTTATTCTAAAAGCAAAATGACTAAATCACAGAAATAAAATAGAATATTCATGAAAAAGGTCCATTAAATCTTAAATCCGTAATACTAGTAGGTATAAAAAAAAATGAACAAAAATGAAAAAAATATCAAGTGTGTAAGCGTATGGTAGACAATGCAGTACACATATTTGAGTGGAAAAAATAAACAAGATGTATGACAGCTGTATCGTGCAAAAAAGAAAGGCATATTGTCATCCCATAATTTGAAATAGCAGTCAATTTACATAAACAAAAA
>VCCN01004206.1:2826274-2848703 GCA_006491835.1 Architeuthis dux | reverse complement strand
ATATATGCACACACATACACTTGCATTTTACATATGTCCATGAACAATGGTTCAATCACTTTCTGGAGACTTTGTTAAATATTTTATAAATAAAATAACAAAATTAATTTGAAAACATCTTAGAATTTCATTTATTACAAATTATAATGGTATCCAGAATATTTATCCAGAACTGTTCTTAATGATAAAGAACTATCAACAGCAGTGATCAACAATCCATGAACAATGGTACAAGCCCTTTCAGGACTTTGTAAAAATATATTATAAATAAAATAATAAAAGTGAGTGAAAAACATTCTCATTGAAAAAAAGTTTGAAAACATCTTTTTAAAATTCAACACAGACATTAGAATTTCATTTATTACTTTTCTTTGAGAGTCTTTTCAATTCTTGGCTAACAGCCATATTTCATTGTGACGATCCTTTACCCAGGGTGCATCATAACCAGCCGCAAAATAAGAAGTGTTGTCAACTTTGTCTTCACCAATAGCATCAATCAACTGTTGTCTGTTTTCTTCATTAAGCTTTTTATAGGCATAACCACCAAAGACTCTGCAAAAGAAAATTCCCAATTTCACGCAATCAGAATAGATGTGCATTGTCAAGTTTTTCAGGAAATAACAATGATAAATGCTTCAAACATGTTTTATACTGGTTAGAACAGGCCGGGGCCGGATTAAGCTTAATAGGGGCCTGAGGCACAGGTCAACTCGGGTCCCCTACCCTAAAGATATATAGTTATTTAAACATATTGATTATTGCATATTCTATAAGTATTAAGCTGGTATCAGAGGAAGCCACTTTTAGCTCACCTTACCAGCACATTGGACACTGTAATATTTTCATAGATTTTTTTTAAAAATTAAATGTCCGTATTACATACTTACATATGGAGGTGTGTAGTGGTGTAACGGGTTACCAGCAATGTTCCGTTTAATTTTTAGTGGTCAGTGTGCGCACAAATATTATGTTGCGCAATTTTCTTTTCCCGTGACCACAGTATGTGCGCACTGAATGCTTGTGCAAATATAAACTTGAAATTGTTTCAAGATAATTTTGGCACAGCCTCTCATCTCTCGTGGCTGATAAAACAGTATTGGCATGTTTTAATATAATACAAGTATGATTGCATTAGTTGAGATTTTATTCTATACTTTGTTCAGTTTGTTCCATTAAATAAAACATCGATGAGTTTTTCTTATTTGAATGTGATGCAATGTCAAAATTAATTAATAAAATAACACCTATCAATTCACAGATTAATATTATTAAAGTTGCTGGAACCATTTCCAATTAAATCAAAATTCATTCATTACTACCTTATTTCAGGTAACTGACCTTTTGTGTGCACATTAATTTAATTTCTGTGCTGGTTGCAAAACGTATGTGTGTGTGAGCACACTTGCACAGCTTAGAGGAATCTGTGGTTACCAACATGGAAAACAGAATCGATGAAGAACCGAGTTTGAGTTTCAGCCGAAGGTGTTTACGTTTACTTTGCACTAATGCCCTTGGAAAAAGCATGAATCCACTTTTCCCTCCTAGCTATGAGTAAATAGCAGGGCAGTTGGAGTTCTCTAGCCCTCTAGTCCGTCTAAAAGGAGGTTACTCTGACAGAAATAAACCTACAGCTTGGCAGTTGCTATCGCTGGTCCTAAGCCTGGGTAAAGGAGGAGTATTGGGCATGGGGCCAGAAACCCCACCCCATGAAAAAACCTACTTGCTACTGAAACCGCAGCAGTTGTGGACCTATGCTCCACAAGGTATTTACAGAAATAAACACATATACCGGCACATAGGATAAACATCAGTGAAGAAAAAAAATCCTAAGGAGGAGACTGATCTCTGTACTATGCTCAATAATAGAAGCCAAAGGCCTTGCACCACCCACGCCACCCCCTCTGAGTGGCCTGGTTGTGAGCGACAAGAAATGAATGAATGAACTTACCTGACATACAATGTCTGTGCTGGGAGTTTGACAAAAAAGATTCTTGAATCATTTGGTGTGGGGGGATTTGGTTGAGTCATATAAAATAACATGACCATATTCTGTGTCTTTTCTTGGCCTGGGACCAGTTTCTTCAATACAGGGACACCCATTTCGACGGTTCGATCTGATGGCATTGGAAAACAAATACTAAAACTTTAAGAATTGCACAAAAATCCCAAACAATTAAACGAGACTAAATAAATCCGGATGAAAACGAGGGACAAAAATAATTGGAATTCTAAATAAAATAAGTAGAATCTCATCTGCAGCAGGATCCACTCGGTTGCCATAATGTATCAAAGGAGTGACACAATGTATCAAAGTAGTGACACTAATGTATCAAAGGAGTGATACTAATGTATCAAAGCAGTGACAAATAATATATCAAAGGAGTGACAAATAGGGTATCAAAGGAGTGACACAAATAATGTATCAAAGCAGGGACAAATAATGTAGACGAGATTAATAAATCTGGATTAAAACGAGGGACAAAAATAAATGGAATCCTAAATAAAATAAGTAGAATGATTAACCCATGATCTGCGGCAGGAACTGCTCGGTTGCCATGTTCTAAATAAGGTGGTAACTTTGATTATACAGGGTGACGCAAAATAACGTAACCAATGGACGCTTCCACTTAGAGTTACAGACAGAGAAACAGAGAAACACGTAGGAAAGGTTGTCTGTAACTTTAAGTGGAAGGGTCCATTTTGCGTATGATGATATTTCAATCATCTGCAGTTAATGGGTTAAAAACAGTACTAGAATAAATAAAAAATTAACAATATTCTGGCATTCTTTATGAACAAACGACACGACTAAAAAAATGATACATGTACAGAACATAACCTGCAGCACTGGTCCTGTTCAAAGGAGTGACATAAATAATGTATCAAAGCAGTGATAAATAATGTATCAAAGGGGTGACAAATGTATCAAAAGAGTGACACAAATAATTATCAAAGCAGTGACAAATAATGTGACAAATAATGTATCAAAGTGACACAAATAATTATCAAAGGAGTGACAAATAATGTGTCAAAGCAGTGACACAAATTTCACTATTTTCAAATAATGTATCAAATGTATCAGATAATGTGACAAATAACGTATCAAAGCAGTGACAAATAATGTGCCAAATGAGTGGCATAAATAATGTATCAAGGGAGTGACATAAATTTCACTATTTTCAAATAATGTATCAAATGTATCAGATAATGTGACAAATAATGTATCAAAGCAGTGACAGATAGTGTATCAAAGGAGTGACACATAGGGTATCAAAGGAGTGACACAAATAATGTATCAAAGCAGTCACACAAATAATGCATCAAAGAAGTGACAAATAATGTATCAAAGCAGTGAGATAATGTATCAAAGGAGTGACACAAATAATGTATCAAAGGAGAGACATTAATAATGTATCAAAGGAGTGACACGAACAATGTATCAAAGCAGTAACAAATAATGTATCAAAGGAATGACAAGTAATGTATCAAAGGAATGGCACAAATAATTATCAAAGCCGTGACAAAAAATGTATCAAAGCAATTTCACTATTTTCAAATTTTCAAATAATGCAGTGACAGATAATGTATCAAATGTATCAGATAATGTATCAAAGGAGTGACACAAATAATGTATCAATGCAGTGACAAATAATGTATCAAAGCAGTAACACAATGTATCAAAGCAGTGACACAAATGTATCAAAGGAGTGACATCACAAGTGTCAGGTTGAGATTTTACAAATTCATCCATTATGAGCTACAACATTTTGAAAGTTAAATTTTACCTCCAAGTGAAAAAGAAGTTGGAGAGCTCCACTTGCAACTGCTCCAACTGAGAGCATGAGCACAACTGAAAGCCGACAACTTATTTATGGTTTCGGATTGGCACCGATTTCATTTTATGTTTTATGTTTCAGAAGGACTTCTGAAGCAGTACAATTGGTTCAGGAGCATTTTACATTGTCACTTCATTACAATAATACTCATGTCACTCCTTTTAAATTTGTCACCCATTCATTATGTCACTCCTTTGTTACTAATCCAGCAACACATGACAAGGTTAAAAAGTAAAGTCCACAACATTTTTCACACATTCATCCTTGAAAGGCTGGAAAATGGAAAAATAAACAACAACAAAAATAGGGATGATTTTTTTTTTAATACAGGCATCCATCAAAAAAAGGCAGGTGGGTGGTGGACCCCAACATTTTAGCCTATATTATTACCCACTCATCCAAAAAACTGTGAATTAAAAGAATAAAAACAGAAACCAGAATTATTTTCATCCTGTAAAAACAACATCATATAAAGAATTATGGATTTGTATCTTCCAATTGTAACCCAAGTGTCTTCCTCCTGACCCCATCCAAACTTCAATTCAGTTCCCTTCCCTATGGCAATAACAGAACTATCCCAGTTACAGGCGACTCTCAATATAGTACGGTTTGTTATAGTGCGGTTCACAATATAACATGGGTGGGTTGTGGACCCCAACATTTGTGCCTATATTATCATCCACTCATCAAAAAAACTGTGAATAAAAACAGAATTTCACCAAAAGACTTACTTAATATGACTAAAATATTAAGTTTCTTCAATTTGTAATCAATTAACATATAATTACATGGGGTTTTTATACATAATTTCTTTGATTTTGAGATGAAAACAACACCTTCATTCAACAGCGAACTTGTAATTGACTTCTGATTATCTGCAGTACAGTTATAACATGGTTGTCTTTCTTGCACCCCAACACCCTGTATTATTTAATATCAAATACATATCTCGAAATTTCTGACAATTTTCTTCCTAAACTTACAGTGAGACAAATAAAGACAAAAAAAATAGAGCAAAAAAAGAGCGATACAAAAAACAGTGAGACAAAAATAGAGCAAAAAAAGCGACAAAAAAGAGCCAAAAAGAAGAGCCAAAAAGAAGTGCAACAAAAAAAGAGCAAGACAAAAAAAAGAGCAAGACAAAAAGAGAGACAAAAAAAAGAGTGAGACAAAAACAGCGAGAGAAAAAGAGAGACAAAAAATAAGAGACAAAAAAAAGAGTGAGACAAAAAGAGTGAGAGAAAAAGAGAGACAAAAGATAAGAGACAAAAAAAAGAGCGAGAGAAAAAGAGAGACAAAAAAAGAGTGAGAGAAAAAGAGAGACAAAAAAAGAGTGAGACAAAAAGAGCGAGAGAAAAAGAGAGACAAAAAAAGAGTGAGAGACAAAAAGAGCAAGAGAAAATAAGAGACCAAAAAAAGATAATGAAAGAAATAAAAGTGAGACTTACTTTCTGAATTATTTCCTCGCATGTAACTAAACAAAACCCGAAACATTCTTCTGTTGTTACGAGAATCTGAAGATCTGTTGATGGCCAGCCAGTTGCTCGCTTCATATTGTCTCACTTCATAATCCTAAAAGACAAAATGGAAACAGTCACTCAATAGAAACCATCACATGACCAACATCTTTTGGCAGTTGGAGGTGATCAATGAAAAAATTGGAAAATCAAGGAATAAGTTTTTTTCCCACCTTTTGTTGGATCACTAAAAAGTCAGAATTTAAAAAAAAACAAGCGTGAACACTGCCAGACACAAACTAAGGGACCAATTTAGCATAAAGTTACATTGTAAATTAACCCCTCTCCTAAAAACTTATCCTGGGGGGGATTTTTTCAAAAGACAAAAAAGTTTTTTTCTAGACATAATAAGGAGTAAATGCTTAAATTTTCAGGCTTTTAATACCATTGGTGTATGCTTGACACATACGTAGCCAGCCAGCCAGAATCCTTTGAAAACCGAAGAAACCTATGCTGACAGTTTTGGTTGACAGTTTCTAATAATGTAACTTGATTAAATTGGTTGCTCGCCCAAAGTAGTCACATTCTCCAACTGGAAAGTACTCAGAGAGCGTGTTCCGTTGCCAACACCATACACTAACCAAAAACTGAATGAAAATCAGTTCATATATAGCTACAATGTAAGGGAAGTAACTACATTTATCTCTCAACCCCCAAAAGAATTCCTGGATCTGCTCTAGAATTTAATCAATTCTTACCTTAGCCTATGACCCACCCTTCCACAAAACGTCATCAATATTCATTGAGAACTTTTTAAGATATTGTGTGGACAAACAGACAAATATGAGCAAATATGTGAATATTCGTTGGCAGAGGTAAATCAAAGAGATATTTTTATAACCAGAAATAATATTTTATTAGGTTGATGCAAAAGTTCCCAGTTGCCATCTTTTAAACAATTCTAGCAAAATCTTAGAAGTGTCTTTGAATTTTACTCAGCTCTTTACAGTGTATTTCCCAGCCATGTTCAGTTTTCAAGCTCAGATAATAAAAAGCCAGGATTTTGAATGCTGATTTTAAAGGGAGGTTTGCTTGCCCAAATTGGAAGATTGGCACAACACAATCTTCCTACTCTTTACTCCTATTTGGCCTTCTGCTAGAATGAGCTGAGCTTAGTATATAGGTTGATGCAAAAGTTTCCAGCACCATATTTTACACAATGTTAGTGAAATCTTAGAAGTGTCCTAGAAGCTTACTCAGCTCTTGAATTGTTTTTGCGATCAGTCAACTGTAGTACATCATTTACAAGCCTTAGGAACAATTCTGAAGCCAGAAAAACGAGTTCCACATGAACTTACAGAAAGGAAACATATGTTAGCATTTAACTCTTAACATCCTGTTGAAAACTTTCTACATCCAAAGCCCAGTCCTGTAATGATTGAGCAGAAAATGGCTAAAAGTGGTTTGTTCATTCAAATGTTTATAGTGTCTTTACTTGTGGGCAGATTGTTCTGAAAATTGTATCAATCTAATATATTCTCAAATCAATCAGATGAAGCTCACTAATCTGGGATTCACTATTCTGGCAGGACTGACTGAGCTCTCTAGCATTGGGAGGCAACCAGTCTAGGAGAAGGACAACTCTGAATTCAAAACCAGCTATCCAGAGAATAGTAGCAACAGGTGAGCCCTATTAGCCACTACCTTCCCAGAACCAAAATGACCGTACAATTGTCATTGGAGGACTTGGGAAAGGCCTTTGTCCAGCAGTGGATCTGAAATAGCTGCTGCTGATGATGATGATGATGATGCTGCTGCAGCTGCTGCTGCTGCTGCTGCTGCTGCTGCTGCTGCTGCACAGATATTCTGTCTTCAACTTAGCAAAAGAAAGAAGAGTTTTACATTACCCCAGTAGTGTCTGAAACTGTGTATTTTGGACAGGCTCTTTTACGGCAAAAATCTGGAACATCTGTTCTTTCTTCTCCAAAAAGTTCTTTGATTTTTCCAGATCTGCTGAAATTTCCTCTCCTCGGATATCTCCCATGGATTTTATTGCCGCTCACAGATTCCGCCAAAAGGCAAATCGCAAAGCCAAACAACAACACGGAACCGAGAATCTGGAAAAGAACAAAACGATTTGAAAAACAATCTTCTTTAAAACTATTTCCTCAAAAGACATCACTCGGTCAAACATTCATTGGAAGAAGAAGGAAACCTACAAGGCATTCTGACATGGTTCACTGAAAAGAAAAAAAAAATTTTAATTTAGGATTTAAAAATAAAAAAGTTTACTCATTCTTCATAACTAAAAGTACTTTTTCTATGTAAAATTATGTACTGTTCTAACACAGAATGTGATATAAGAGACATTATCATTAGATAATAAAATTTAATTTTTAGATGCGTCTCTATAAGACACTTTTCGTCCGGTCGGTCCATAATATGTTAATATCAATTTTCTCAGCCATATCATGTTGGATTGATATGAAACATGGTCCAGACCTTCAGGTGAACAATCTCATCTTCCTCCTGCTACTACTACCACAACTAGTAGTGCTACTATTACCAGTGTTGCCAACTCAAAAAATATTTTCGTGCTAGTTTGACTGCCAAAAAAACTAAATTTTTTTTAATTGCCAAAAATGGCAAAAATCACCCAAAAGAGGCTAAAAATAGTAAAAATAGCCAGAAAATGTGCAAAAACGGCCAAAAAGTTTTAGGCGAAAATGTGCTAATTTAACGCTTTTTGCACTGCCAAAACAAGAAACGCGCTAAATCTTGTGTGAAACGCACTAAATTGGCAACACTGTGTATTACTACTACTACTTTGTTTAGAATCTCTTCGAAATTGGAAATCATTTTTTATTGGGAAACTCGATCACACACAGCTCCTCCTCTTTTCCCTCCTCTCACAGAGTGAGGAAAGATTTGTGACTTTTTAGACCGTTTCAAGTTAGATTGATTTGAAATCTAGGTCAGATCTTAGGGTCAATCGGGTGTGTCCATTAAACTCATTCAAGGAAATCTATATCCATCAGACAAAGCAAAACTAGAAAACATTCAGAGAGCGCATACCTCTGCTAACGCCATACACTAACTAAAAACTGAATGAAAGTCAGTTCATATAGCTACAATGAAGGGGAAGTAACTATGGTTTTTGTATTAGTCGATTTTCAATATTTCGGACTATTATCTTAATATATGAAAAAATATCTGTCACTCGAAAAAAAAAGAAATTTTGGGATCTGCCCCAAAATGTAATCTGTTCTTCCTTAGCCCATGGCCCACCTTTCCACAAAATTTCATTGAAATTTATTGAGAACTTTTGGAGATATTGTGGACAAACATGAGTGAATACATTTCTCAATCGGGAAAAAAAGAAAAAGAAATCCTGGATCTGCACCAAAACCAATTCTTCCTTAGCCCATGGTGCACCATTCCAGAAAATTTCATTGAAATTCATGGAAAACTTTGAGAAACAGACACGAGTGAATACATAATACTAGGTTTTCATTCCAAAAGATCCGTTTGATGATCCACAGGATTTATTCCCTAATAAAAACCGTGTGAGCTGCACATTCCCACATGGATTCAATAGCAAAGTCAACATTGCTAACCTGTCAGAATTTGCTGTTTAATCGTGACGGACGACAACCCTGCTGAGTTAAGCATCATTGAATAACCAGAAAGCACTCAGAGAGCGCATACCTCTGCTAACGCCATACATGAACTAAAAACTGAATGAAAATCATTTCATACAGTGCAAAGGAGGTAACTGTCAGTTTTGATTTTTTGATTTTCAGACTATCATCTTAATTAGTGGTTGATTGATATGGGTTTTGGCCAATGCCAATGCCAATGCCGATATTTAGAGAGCAGGGCGGCTTATGGCTGATATATAAGGTTGATATGTTTTGTTTTTGTTTGCATCTAAAATAATGTATTATTCACTTGAACACAGAAAAATAGTTATGAAGTGTCTACATTAGTTATTAACACTGTATAGTCTACTTCAATTTTTACTCTTTATTTTAATCCCCTCCCGTATTTTTAGCCGACAGATAAATCAATTGAGTGAACAAAGCATTGCAGACTTTGATATAACAGTAAAACCCTATGTAAAGAAGAGAAAAAAATGTTGCTTCACGAAAAGAAACGGAAACAGAAACAGGAAAGGAAACAATATGATATCCAACTATTGATGATATTGGACTATTTACCCCCTTCTTAATATATGAACAAATATCTCTCAATCAAAAAACAAATTCCAGGATCCCCCCGCAAAATTTAATCAATTCTTTCTTAGCCCACCCTTCCAGAAATTGTCATTGAAATTTCGATGGTCATGAGGTAAATAAGGGTAGTTATTATCTTGAGTGGAGGGGAGCGGGCAAAATCTTTATAAATGGTAATTTCTTATCTTCTGTTATTACAGTTTAAACATTTGAAACATTAAAGGTTTTCTTACGTCTTTGATATCTAATTACAATCATAGATGTGAGTGAATTCACTTTATTTTCTCTGGAAATGAAAGGCATGAGATCATTTTACTGTTTAATTTATCAGTGTAAAAAGAAAGTACTTTTGTGAATATAGAAAAAAAACCTCAAATATATTTGACTTATTTCTCAAAATAAACCCTGCTGAATACTAGACAATGGGGAGTAATCTAAGCAATACATTTTTAAAGTCAAACTTCAATATCATTTTAAAGATATCTTTAATGACACAGTGAGATTTTTTTTTATATTGTAGAAAACAAAAAGTCAAGAAAAACACTAACAAAATAGTAAAAGACACTTACAAAATTAGTAAAGTACTAATAGTATAAATACACATATAGTAAAAACTAAATATAAATATTTTTTGAGGTGCTGGAATAAGAAATATATGTTTATGATAGTAACTGCATTCATTTTGCCAAATCATGGACTAGAAAGCACTTAGAGAGTGCATGTCTTTGCCAACACCAACACTAACTAAAAACTGAATGAAAATTAGTTGATGTATAGCTACGATGAAGGGGAAGTAACTGTGTTTTGATTTTCATATTTTAGACTATTGTTTATTTCTTCTTAATATATGAAACATGTTGTTACAGGGAAAAACAAAGAATTAGACTGGAGGTTGACAAATATATCTCTGGATCTGCTCAAGGATTTTGCCCAATTCCATAAACAATCCTTCCACAAAATGTCATTGAAATCCATTGAGAACTTTTGGAGATATTGTGTAGTCAAATATGAGTGAATACATAAATATATGCGAAAAAAATGAAAAGATTTCTCTCAATCGAAAAAAAATTCCGGATCGTCCCAAAATTTAACCAATTCTTTCTTAGCCTATGGCCACAAAATTTCATCAAAATTCATTGAAAACTTTTAGAGATATTGTGTGGACAAATAGACAGACAGGCATGAATACATATAACCCTTCCAGTTTTGTTGGCAGAGGTAAAATCTGACAGCAAAAAATACTGAAAATCCAGATCCACTTTTTTAAGGTTAAAATTAGTTGATTTTGAAAAAGAAAACCTTTATAATGTTTTCCCTTTCTTATTTCTATGGCCCAAAAATAGTAATGCCTTAAAAAGGTTGATATGTTTCTGCAATACAAAATAAATTAAACTAGCATTCTAAGGGAAATTATGAATCACTGCCACCCATATACGCTGTGTTGGGGGTGATCAATTAAAAAGTTGGAAAAAGGTGTGATTAATGAATAAGTTACTTCTCTCACCTTTTGTTGTGCTGTGATCACTAATAAAGGTCTACATTTTCAAATAACAAGTGGGCACAAACTAGTGACCAATTTAACATAAATTGCATATTGAACCCTTCTCTAAAAGCCTATTTAAGGAGGGAATTTTAAAAAAAACAAAACAAAACATTTTCCCTACTCATGGAGGGGAGTGTGTGTGCAAAATTTCAAGTTTCTGCTATGAACAGTTAGGGCTGTGCGAAGTCCAGCTACATAGATAGATACATAGATACATATAAATATCAGAACATATGAATGACCTAAACCCAGCAATAAACCAGTGTTGTGGGTAGCCGCGATTAATATTATGTAAAGATATTTTGAATTTAAAAAGAAGTATAAGGGTCTTACTTTTCCAGCTGGTAACATTTTTGCAGGTTGGTCAGTTCAAAAATCTCACGAGGAGTCTCTCTTGGTAGATTGCTGATCTATGAGGACCCCAGTTGAAAGATCTCTTTATATAGCGAGACAGACGTCACTCGATGTGATATGCGCGTGTCAACAACCCACATCAATCACGTTTTTCAACAGACTACCTTAATGAATGAATTAATGAACTCTTTGTTGTAAGATGAGAAATTTCTGCTGATATCAACAAAACCTGCAACTTAGGAAAACAATGACCGCCTAAAGATTCCTTTAAGGAAGAGTCTTTCTTTAAATACCCCTTATTATTATAACGTGTCAGGATACCGGCCCCTTTTGAAGACATGCATTTTAATTGTTGGTTTGTGGGAGCAAGAAACATGTATATTTTTATCTTTGAGATAACCAAATTAGTTCAGCAGCAGATCAAGAAATAGAATGCTAGGGAAACTCCTCCTTGACTTTAAGTACATTTACAGTAAACATTTAAAAATGGCATCACACAAATTGCAACCCAAGTGGAATATGCGAGCATGAAAAGATATTGATACATCAATTAGTCTGTAGCTTAAAAATAGAAAAAGCATTTATTTTACAAAACAAATACTTATTTTTCAATATAATCTCCTTCATTTTTGTTAATGCACTGGTAGGATAAACATCAAAGAATTAAAAAATACAAAAATTGGAGCAACTACCCAATACACAGTGCAACACGTTACTCTTCTTAAAGGGGAGGAACAACAACTTCTCTACCATTATAAAGTTATTTTCTATAGTTTTGAGAAGTGTCATTACTATTTTCTATGGTTTTGAGAAGGGTCATTAATATTTTCTATAGTTTTGAGAAGGGTCATTAATATTCAAATGGTTCATCGGACGATTGAACTCCTTCTTGTTATTTGTGTTGAAAACACACCGTTTCGGTCGATCCATTCTTCAGGTGTAAAATCCGAGTGTGATGGGTTAAACAGAAGTTATGTTTAAAGGGGATAACTCTTATAGCGCATGGCCCGAGTGTTTCTGTGTCTTTGTCTTGTCAGTTTTACGTCTGTTGAGAAGTGGAAGCCACATCGGGTTGAAATCCACACTTGTCTGGCTAATGCATTTAGTCAGGCAGCTCACATCAAAATGTTGACTAAATGCATTAGCCAGACAAGTGTGGATTTCAACCCGATGTGGCTTCCACTTCTCAACAAACCTAAACCGACAAGACAAAGATACAGAAACACCCTGTGCTATAAGGGTTATCCCCTTTAAACATAACTTCTGTTTAACCAATCACACTCAGATTTTACACCTGAAGAAGGCTAAAGAATGGATTGGCCGAAACGTCATGTTTACAACACAAACAAAAAGGAGTTCAATCGTCCGAAGAACCATTTGAACATTATAAAGTTATTTGCACTTAATTCAGTGGTGAATATCAATCACATAGATCGAATATTATACAGTGAAAATTTCAGATCAATATTCAGCTAATAACTAACTTATTGATCTACCCTCATACAAGGTTTTGTTTCAATCTAGCTAACAAATATCCACCTAGAATGCACCCACGTTGGGTGCACTGACTTGTAAAACTGACACTAACAGAAGCCAATGCACTATGAGCATGCCAGAATTTCAGAATATCCTTTGCCCATAATTAATCACTGCTACCAAAGGTTTAGGTTATACATGTGTTCACACATTTATATGTATCTATGTGAAATCAAATGATGGATAATTTTATATCCAACAGAATATGATAATTATAATGTCATTTATCAGTTGAGAGCCTATATCTGCCCGGCACCGGTGTGAGCAACTGCTAAATGAGAGATCTAAATCGTAAATGTGAATAACCCGCACAGAGTTTGTTTCTATATTAACATTTACAATTTAGGCTGCTCATTTAGCAGTCGCTCACACCGGTGCCGGATAGATATAGGCTCTCAACTGATAAATGTCATTATAATTATCATATTCTGTCGGATATAAAATTAGCCATCATTTGGTTTCATACTGTTGACATCGAGTGCCACACTATATTCGTGCCTAAATATGAACGTGAGAATGGAGAAGCCAACAAAGTGTAGGATTAAATAGCTCCTGCCTACCATGAGATCTTCGTTAGCTCAGTCGGTTAGAGCAGTACCTGTATAAGGTGGCTTACAAGGTGGACGCAGGTTCATTCCCCGCACAGAGTTTGTTTCTTTATTCACATTTATGATTTAGGCCGCTCGTTTAGCAGTCACTCACACCGGCGCCAGGCAAATATAGGCTCTCAACTTATAAATGTCATTATAATTATCATGTATCTATGTATCTATCTATGTATCTGGACTTTTCCCAGCCCTAACCGTTCATAGTAGAAACTTGAAATTTTGCACACACACTCCCCTCAAAGAGTAGGGAAAATGTTTTTTTGAAAATGTCCCTCCTCCCCAAAGTAGGGTTTTAGAAGGGGGGTTCGCCCAGCCCTAACCATTCATAGAAGTAGAAACTTGAAATTCTGCACACACACTTCCCTCAATCAGTAGGAAAAACGTTTTTTTTTTGTTTTTTGAAAATTTTCCCCCAAAGTAGGGTTTTAGAGGGGGGGTCAATTTTATCTATCTATGTATCTGGACTTTTCCCAGCCTTAACCATTCATAGTAGAAACTTGAAATTTTGTACACACACTCCCCTCAATCAGTAGGGAAAATGCATTTTTTGTTTTTTGAAAATTCCCCTCCAAAACAGGATTGTAATTGGGGGGTTCAATTTTCAATGTAAGCTTCTGCTAAATTGGTCACTAGTTGGTGCCTGCTTGTTTTTTTGAAAATTCAGACATTCTTTAGTGATTACAGCCCGACTTTTTAATTGATCACCCCCAACACAACATATATGAGTGGCAGTGATTCATAATTTCCCTTGGAATGCTAGTTCTGTTTGTGTCTTGCAATTCTCAAACATCTGAAGTTTGACTCATACATTAAGCAAGTTTAGCCATCTTCGTTTTATGTTTTAGATTTGGGGTTTGGTTTTGATGAATGGGTTGTGGCATGTGCTCTATTTACAAGCACAATCCCATTACTACCCCGCACAGGGACTTCTGTCTACTGAGTTTCCACCCTGGACTGGGTGAACCTTCCTTACTAAACCTCCCCACAACCAACCATTGAGGACACCTAATCACCATAATACAAGAGGACTTAGTCTCCAACTGACCACCTGACCATGACTCCAAACAACTACATTTACACGAGCACACCAACACTCCTAATAGTTGAACTCTATTCAACTTTTATAACTATTTATATTCTTAAGATTGTCAACCAACTTTATTCCCTACTCACTTTTGCTTCTACTACTGATAACACATACCTCCCAAAAGTCAACTCTAACATTGTAATACAGTATGGTGTACAATAGCATAAAGGTTATCCGACACAATGATGCCAGGAAAAGACAATATGGAAGCCAGATAAATGGTGTCCAGGACTGTATATTCAAGTATATTGTCAACACTTTTGCGTGGCAGTTATCAGTATTTACTACAGGATCAAACTCACTTTTCTAATGGTCTGCAAGACAATCTTGATACCAATGCTCTATGGCAAGGCACCCTTGATATTTATTGAGCTTGGCTTAGCACAGTACAGAAGTGCAGAGTGTACTGTATTACAATGATGCTAGGAAAAGACAATGTGGAGACTCAGAATAATTTGCAAGAAATTATTTAATATCTTAACATGTTTTGACTTATTAATTCATTTTCAAAAGGAAGTCGGAGAAGTGATGAGTCTGCATGAACCGAGGTTTCTATCTGAATGAGGGTAATTGGTTGGGTAGTGAGTGTGTGTGTTTTGTATTTGGTGGTAAGTCTTTCACACTCTCTCAAGACAGAAAGACTTACCACCAAATACAAACCATACATGCACACTACTAACAACCCTCATTCAGATAGAAACCTTAGTCTATGCAGACACATCACTTCTCCGACTTCCTTTTGAAAATGACTTAATAAGTCGAAACATGTTAAGGTATTAAATAATGAGTCTCCACATTGTCTTCTCCTAGCATCATTGTAATACAGTACACTCTGCACTTCTGTACTGTGCTAAGCCAAGCTCAATAAATATCAAAGGTGCCTTGCCATAGACCATTAGAAAAGTGAGTTTGATCCTGACTTGGTGCCTTGTGCCAGATTTAGTAAATACTGATAACTGCTAAACAAAAGTGGTGACTATATACTTGAATATACAGTCCTGGACACCATTTTACGGCTTCCAGAAAAACTGGAATTACCAGAAAATCAGTCATTTTTGAAACTGGCTACTTTGGGGTCTGGGGAGCTTCATAGTAGTTGGCTGCACGGACACTATTTGTTTTAATTTTCGTGGTGTGGTTGTATTGTCTTCAAATGAAGATTAGTGGATTAATATGGATTAAATAGACTCTGTTTTTGAAGTGGATTAACTGGTATATGTTATGTATATGTTCTTTACTTTTCTTCATTTGCTTTTCATTGTATATCTTATATTCTATATTTAAAAAATGTTAAGTGGTTTAATAATGATCAAACAGACCCTGCTTTAGAAGTGTATTAATTTGTATCTGTTGAATACAATTTTGCTTTTTACTTTTCATTGTTTATCTTATATATTAATCATATCTTATATTATTAAACTAGCAGGGATACCCAGCATTGCCTGTGCCAATATGGTTGGAATAAGTCTAGATTGCTTTAAAAAGATAGAGACAGAGTGAAAGTTATTGCATAAAATCCATCATACTGTAGGTACCTCTAGAATTTAGTCAGTCATGATCGAAAAAAAAAAAAATTTTCAGATGTTAAGTTAGTGTATGGTGTGGTGACTTATTTTAACTAACCAAGTGCAATACAGCCCCCTCCCCCCATTATAACGTGTGAATTGGGGTAGCAACAAACGAACACCGCATTCTAAACTTGCCACAACCAATGTATATATTTAGGAGCTAGATCTACCTAATGTGGAGTTAAATGTAGGTAATTTTTAGCTATATCTAGCTATTGTTGAGCTAGCAAATTATTTTGGGCTCAACAATCCTCCCGCGTTTGAAAGCAAACTTCAGTATAACGCAAAGTGTTATAATGTGGGTGGCCTGTATTAAACTGGGCTGTTACCTCCTGTCCATCTTAGGGAAGTAAATCCTCAAAGTATGCGGTTAGTTCCCTGAAATATTAATAGAAAAAATATTTTTTTAAATAAAATTTTAAAATTTGAATCAGAAAAGAAGCAGTTTTTCACAATGTTTAAAGGTTAGAAGGGCCGTGGTTGGTAGTAGGTGATGTATGTATGTGATGTCGCTGGATGTACTGGTGTATGTGGATGGATGTTGAATGTTTAATGTGTAGCCCTTAAAAGGACTGGTACGCATATTTGTGGAAGGAGGAGCGACTTTGTTGTTTGGCTCGTTTAGAATGAGAAGGTAGTTAAGTAGGTAGTAAATTGTGCAGATGAAGATCTGAGCCCTACGCGATGAAGGGACTGACTGAGTGGTTAATCACGAAGCAGTTGGAGGTTGCAAAGCGTGTTTGTCGATTGAGGCGAGAGATGATCTGTGGTCGCACGGTTGACAGAACAACACTCATTCTATGCGCATGTGACTAGCCCACTACAGTAGTATTCGCTTGCGGAGAAAGATGAGTGGAAAGGAACGCAGGACGAAGGGTTGTCCCCAGTGTTGCTAATTTAGCGCATTTCGCACAACTGAATAAGGTTTGATCGAGTTCCTTTCCTTTGACCTGCCTGGCTTGGTTGAGCCTACTAGGAATTCAATTCCCGCCAGCAAAACTCTCAGGGTCATGGGAACATGCACCACATCAAGGTACTTATTCGCGGAGTGGCCTCCAATGATTAATGAATTATTCATATATTTATATAATAGCCATTGTTTGTGCGCTAGATTTAGCGCGTTTCTTGTTTTCGCAGTTGCAAAAAGGCGCTAAATTAGCGTATTTTTGCCTAAAACATTTTGGCCATTTTCTGGTTATTTTTTACCATTTTTAGCGTCTTTCTGGGGTTTTGGGCCATTTTTGGCTATTTAAAAATATTTAGCACTTTTTTAGTGCTTTTTGGCAGTCAAACTAGCGCGAAAATATTTTTTGAGTGGGCAACACTGGTTGTCCCAGAAGATAGCCAAGCTATCAATTGAGGCGAAGTGTAGACAGTGGTTCACCGAAGAGATAGTTTTGGCCGAGTCAACTGGAGACAAAACGAAGTCGGGCTGGAAAGGAGGAAGTTTTCGCCGGACACAAAAGATGTTTTATGTGCATTACATGGACTGAAAAGGGATTTGGGTGAAGTTTAGGGATTTGAGCATGTTATTTATAGTAGCCATCATCAGCAGCAGCGGGGCTGTGTCGTCGGCCGAAAAATAGAAAGCCTAAGTTTCGTATTTCATGGGATGGAGCCATTTTGGACAGTCGGCCAAAACAAAAGCAAGAAGAGCTTTATTAATGTCTTGTTAAGCCATTTAGACTTTATGAGAGCAACCATCACAACGTATCGAACCCGTGGACGGTAAGGAAAGAAGCAAATGACCACAGTGAGTAACTGAAGCAGTAATGAACTGAATAATTGTTTACAAAATATGGTGATATATACGAACCACATACTTTGAGGCCTTACTTCCGTAAGACGGGCATAAATTAGCGTCCCAGAATCCTACAGCTAAAAAGCTGTGACTTAATACTGTATTGTTTTAGAAATGTGAAAAATGTGTTATATTTCGCATAAATATTAATTAAAACTGTCAATAAAAATATAAAAAGAACAAAAAAGTACTCACATGGGAATATCTAGTTTCACTTTTTAAATTACGTGTTGTGTAGTGTAAACTGTCTGCTTGTTAAGTGTTAAGTATCGTCAGTTATTAAACAGAAAAGTTCTCATCCACTTCCGCTAACGGGCGCTGTTTTACGTTCTGATCAACGAGCAGCGATATTGCATTGTGTTTTTAGTAGAAGAGAGAGCTCGGAAGGATACACGTGTGTGGTTGACCGCGGTCATTGTATTGAATAAAGGACCTGTAAGTACATCTTCTGTTTGCATTTTTAATCTGTTAATATCTGTCATTAAACCAAGCTTACATCAAGTATAACATCGCAGTGCTAAAGAGGAGGGGGAGGCCAACCCGTTGAAAGAAATGAAAGGTGAGGCTGACACTGTCTATGCCTACGTGCATGTTTTTCTAATACTACTACTATTAAAAATAATACTTAATATTGTTATATTGTTATATTGACGTAAAAACGCCAGTACTGGTAAAAAAAACAAAATTATTGTAACAAAAGTTTGTGTCATTTGTAAGAAGAATTAATGGATAAAACTTTAATATAAAAATCATGTCTTTCCTATGTATAGAACCAGAGATTGGCTGGAAAATGACCATGTATGACCTCTGAGGTCAAACTCACATAGCCTATATTGGAAGTTGACCTCTTCTCAGTGTACATGCAGAATATTATCTGTATTATTAGTCACCTCCATTCCCAAGCTTGCTAGATAAATAATCTGGTACTGTACTATTGAATTCATTTCATATTATATTTGGGCCAGATGTTGTGATATGTAGAAAGATTTTTTTTAAATTCATGTCCCTATAAAGTCTTTGTCTATTTACCATCTATAAGAAGCTCTCCTTCTGTCTCCGAATTAATTAGCTGTATAAAAACAACTAAAATTAGGATAAAAGTAAAAACTAGTCAAAATTTAATAAAAGAAGAATTCAGAAGTTTGGCTGGAGACCAAACTGACAACAATAGCATAAAGCAACATAAAGCTTGTCGGAAAATAGAAAGATTCGAAACACCAGGTGAGATCTGGTTTGACACAAATCTTCAAAAATGGAGAAAAGATAATTTGCTCAGACAGTGTCAGAATATCCTAAAAAAGAAGGAGGACAAAGATACAGGAGAAGTATGATGAATCTTTCGAAACCCGCAGGATCTGATGATTCTAAATGTCACTGCCGTTGATATGTCGACTTAGACCATATGATCTCTGAATGCAAAAATCGGGAAGTTAAAAACCCGAAAATAAAAAGGCGAGCAAACCACTCAAGTCCCTGTAACAAATGCGACCATGTAGGTCATTTGGCTAGTGATTGCTACTCTAGACAAGTCCGCTGCTACAAGTGCAAAGAAGTTGGCCACACAGCCCGTTACTGTTATGCTGTGATGAAATGCTGCTACATATGCAACCGACTAGTCATATTGCTTGTCACTGTGACAAGGAAATTGGGAATAAAGCTTATTTTAACTGCGGAAGCTTTGGGAATGTCCGGCGAGATTGCCATTCCACGGACACTAGGACTAGTTACTAGTATGGGAAATCCAGCCAGATTGCAAAAAAGTGTCCTGAATCATGAAAGTTCACCGATACACTGAGAGTTACTCCACTGTTGGTGGCTCCACAGTGCATCAAAATATCCGGAACATGCATTGGATTTTATCCTATTATTTAATATGAAAAAGGAACAAATGATCACACACAAGAAAACACAGCTTTTATAAAGTTGAAAAAGTCAACAAAAAGAAGCAAATTAATGGAAGGAACTTTGAATCTTAAAGCTGGAAAGATTCATATGAAGGAGAAGCCAGAGACACGTTTTGGTTAGATTTTGATAACGGTCAACATTGAAAGAAATCCTTACTAATCTTCTGAATGATAGAACGGTTGTTACAAAGAAGATTGGTACTTCAGTGTATTTCTGGGCTTTTCCACGTAAAGACAGTTAAAATAGAAAAAGGAACAGGAGCAAGGTCCTCGGCAGGACCCCGAATGAATGGCAGGACCCTCGAATGAATCGGAGAAATAGATGCAGTGAATGTTTGAAGATGCCAACCATGGCCATAAAGGTATTACCGATTGGTCTGAAGGAGCCAGACAGGAGAATGCGGATATATGTTGGGAATACCAAGTTAAGGAGAAGTCGAAGATCTGGAGGTGGACTGAAACTGAATTGATATACAAATAATGGAGCTAACTAGTATCGCTGTTGGACCACGTGGACGAGATAACCACAGTTATTTATCGCATGGTAGAAATTCCTGATGCTAAAAAGAATGTTTGTTCATGTCATGTAAGTTCGACTTTTACCTAAATAGATGGACTTGAATGTCATCTTAAATGTAATCCAGAAGTCATTGAACAAATCAGCCAGCAGACCAATATAGGTAAGGATGCTATCAATAGATGGACAGATATTCCTGGACCAAGAAGAAATTATTTTCTTTGAAGAAAGCATGATAGACAATCAGTTTGAAGTTCCACAAGATCTTGATTATGCTTGCCTGAAGGTTGGGGGCATCATGTTGTTGAAGGACTGAATGGACAATCTGTAGAAAAGTATGATGTTCATTATTTTAAGTATTTAGTGTGACGCAAGAAAACATTTTTATTATTATAAAGACTATGCTCACATCAAAAGAAAAGAGGGGAAGAGCTATTAAGTAAGTATTTAATGTAATATTGAGTTAAGCCCCTTATGGGAGAGCGCCTGTAGACTACTGGCGAAAGGCGGCCATATTGTTTTCATTTGGTAAAAGGAGTGCCATATTGCTTTTGGAGGAGATAGAAGCCGGACGTCGTGCAATGTAATTGAATAAAAGAATTTTGTAAGTAAATCTTCTGTTGTTTTAAAGTAGTTTATTCTGTCATTTATTAACCTATGATTTTCTCTCCAACGCACATAAGAAAAGAAAATCCATCAGGTAATGTTTTTGGAATTCGTAAGAAGATTTAAAAACAGGTGTCAAATGTTTCATAGTTTATCATCATCATCATCAGCCGTTATAAGTCCACTGCTGGACAAAGACCTTACTCATCTCCTTCCATGACGACCTATCTTGTGCTAACCTCTGCCAAGTCTTACCGGCAAACTTTTCTATTTCGTCCCTCCATCGTGTGTCTGGTCTTTTCCTACTTCGTTTACTGTCCCATGGACACCAATCGGTTAGTCTTTTCCCCATTTATTGTTATCTCTTCTTGCTAGGTGACCAGCGCATCTCCACTTTATTGTATTCATCGACCTTTTATAGAGTCTCTCCTTCTATCTTTATGGCCTTTTTGGGGACTTTATCGTTGGACATTACCTCTGTCTTTGTTCTGTTCATCTTTAACCCTACTTTTTTTTACTTTCCCTATTTAGATCAGTTAACATGTTTTGTAATTCTTCGGATGCTTCGGATATCATGGAAATGTCATCTGCGAATCTTAAGTGGCTTAAGTATTCTCCATCTATGTTTATAGAATAATATATTAAAAGATAATTTTGAAGTATGGAAATGTTGAAATGAAATGACTTGTGCTGAATATAAAAAGACGATGTATTTTAATATCATTTTTTCATAAGATTATTTAAGTAAAATGATAAAGACTGGGTGATTTCGAAACTTTATAAACTTTAAATAAACAAAGTTAATAAAAACAATCCAAATTAAGTTTTTAAAACAATTGTCGGTGAGGTTAAATATGTAACAACATTTCATTTCATTTTATCGTAATGAATCTTCGTAAAACCAAATCGTATTTTTATTATTAATTTTGACTAATTTTTACAGTCATCTTAATTTTTAGTTGCTTTCACAACTTTGACCCAGACCGTAATTTCAGCGTGAAATCGATACGTGATAATTTTTTCTAAAATGCGTGTGAGCGTGAGAATGTATTAAAATGCGTGTGTGAGACTAAGAAGGTCTGCTGACTGACAAAACATGAATTGCAACACAATAAACAAAGCAAGACTGGCTGCTTCAGGGTCAAATTCCACCCTGACTCCATTGGTGCAGCAGCCTGTACACGTAGAAAAAGACTTAAAGTAAAGATTTAAAAAGACAATAATAAATTCTAATTTAAAAACTCTGGTTAGCGACACCAGATAATTCAATCTGGCGTTATAGCTTTCCATTTTCTCTTTATTTTCCTATCTTCTTTTGTTCGTTGGTTGATTGAAGACGTAGGAATCTCTCTCTCTCTCTCTCTCTCTCTCTCTCTC
>VCCN01004206.1:2746306-2768859 GCA_006491835.1 Architeuthis dux | reverse complement strand
TGGATGATTGAACTCCTTCTTGTTGTTTGTGTTATTAACACATGTCGGCCGATCCCTTCTTCGGCCTTCCTCAGGTATAATATCCGAATGTGATGGGAAGTTTTTAATTTTAAAGGAGGCAATGCTTATATCGTAGGATTCTGGCATTTTTTTTTATCCTTGCCTGGTCGGGTTTGGGTTTGTTCGGCTACTCAACAAATCAAAACCCGACAAGGCAAGGATAAAAAAACATCTACGTTATAAGCTTAGACTTAGCGATTACAGCAAAAGTCGAGAGAAGTCACTTATTCATTGATCACCCCTTTTCTCAATTCTTTAATTGATCACCCCCACATCAATGAAAGAAATATTGGAGTCTTTTTGTTTAACAACTTTGCTAGAGAGAAGAATGAGGGGGGGGGGGATTTAATTGAGACATTCAAAATAATGGAATTTCTGAATATGGTACAACATTCTTTAAAATCTCACCTCGAACTGGAAATCTATTGACAGGACAGATTGTAAAAACTAAATCTACTAAACAATTAGATTCTTTTTCTAATAGAGTAATATATTTTTGGAATAAGTTTGCTTAGTAAATATTGTGTATAGTTTGGAGATGCCGAAAGAGGCATAACAAATAAAAAAAATAAATAAACACATCATGCTGCCAAAAGACATTGGTCACGTGACGGTTTCTATTGTGTGACTAACCAGACCGGTTTTTGATTATTTTTTATTAAATAAAATATTAAAATATAATTTTATCTGCAAACGCAATTTTGATCATAGTTTTTCATTTTTATTTATTTATTTTTTTTTTTTTTAGGTGGATCTAGAAAAATCCGGTGAGCTAGCAGTCGATATCATGTTTGAAGTGTCTAGCTTTCCAGAAAGTTCTGAGCAGACAATCTACCGGACAGAAGACAACCTCAGCAGAGAATGCATTTCGCAGTTCATTGAAGAGGTTCATCTGGGAATCGCCTCCGATCTAACGGGACATATTCAATCATTCCAACCTTCCCCTCTTCCTCCTCCTCCTCCTCCTCCTAAAAAGCCTACGAACCTTAAATCCGATGAGGAGACAAACAAGAACAGAAATGTCTCCCCGAAAGACAACGTCACTCGTGAGAAAATTGACCTCCTGACTCATAAAAAAGGTCAGACGGCAAAAGACGCAAAATGTCATCGTGGTCCATCAAAAAAAGCCAAACTTGCCATAACCCTGTTCAAAAAGGCGATGAGGTTGTCAGGACTTGGGCTAGATGTTTTTCTGGTTGTCCAAGAATTGCCGCACTGTCCGACGTATTGGGGAACGAAAAGATTCACTAACAAATTCGTGCTGTCCGAACCTCTCGTTGATTTTGAGAAAACCAAATGCTACAATGCTGAAGAATGCTCTAACTTTTCTAGTCCAGATGAGAACGAGAAACGTTCTGTTGACGATGGAAAAACATTGGAGAAATCTCCCGATCCTCTTCTCGACTCTGATGATCACACATATTCATTGTGTAATAACACTAAAGATGGACACTGGAAATCCTCCAAGTCGGGCCAAACAATAGACAACCCTCCAAAAGATGCCTTACACGATGATCTTGTCCGCTCTTCAAATCCGATGGAATCTAGTCCTGTTGCCGAGGAGAGAAATAGTGTCCAAAGCTCTGAGAAAAGTGGTTTGAGTGAAAAGATTGACCAACTTATCGAACAGAATGACAAAATCTGTTCGATGTGGTCAGTTTTATCTGCTTGTAAACCAAACGAGGAACAGAAAATATTCCGCCTTCCGAGCACGACGTGTGAGTCAAGTGCCAACTCATACAATTCCAAAGACAATTCATTGAATGACTTTGATATCGAACAAGAATATTTGGTGCAGCAAAACAAAAAGAGGACAAATGAACCCCAGAACTTTGGAAAGAATCTAAAAAGTCTAAACACAATGGAATCAAATAAAAACACAGTCACTTAAACAAATTGAATGGAGTTTTTTTTTGTCTAAATTTCTGAAAGGAGGAATTATCATTATAGGTCTCCCCCGTTATAACGAGGTTCGTTATAGCATGGTTCACGTTATAACGCGATTGGATAGTGGACCCATAAATACAGTGTTGTAGCAAAAGGGGGCGACGAGGGGCTCAAGTGTGAAGTGGCACAAAGTCTACAATATATTTTTTTTAAATCACGGAATAAAAGTCACAGGAACAAAAGTCACAATGTAGTGTTACCCTGAGCTACTTAAAAAAACATAATAGGAAGAAATGTCTCAACTTTGATTTTCGGGGTAGGAAAAAGATTTGTTTAATAAAATAAGTAATATTTTAATTCAATTCATACTAATTAAATGTTATAGTGTGACTTTATTTTAGGCCTATGTAAGGTGGTATTTAATTCTTCAGGTTATTGTCATTAAGTGGGTAATGAGTCTCAAAATAAATAATCAAAACATTGGGGGAGGGGGGCAAAATTATTTCTGCCCCCGGGTGCTGAGAACCCTTGCTACGCCACTGCATAAACATTAATCTAGCTCCAAAATAGCTAAATTTAGCTTCAACATAAGGTAAATCTAGCACCAAAATAGCTAAATTTCTATTGCGGCTTGGTTGTAACGCAGTTAGCTTTCTTGGACCCTAACACCCGCGTTATTACAGGGGACGCCTGTATTATACACTGACTTACACTCTGACTAGTGTCCTCATCTTGGTTGTTATAGTCCCAACATTTCAGTCAATGTACCTTTAGGTGTCTGTCATAGTCAGTAACCTGGGAATTTAGAACCGAACCCTTTATTCAACTATGGGACACGTGGCAGAATGAATAAAATCATTGGTTAAGCATATCTAATAGTCTGCCTGGTGATCATGAGTTCAATCCTTGGGTCAGGTAGTACAAAAAAGGAGTCATATACTTTGGTTGAAAGGAAGAGGCAGACAAGCAACATCGCAAGGACAAATTAACTGATACAAGATTACCTCTGGAATGGACAGCAGAATGAGAACAGTCTACCCACATGGATTAATGAAGGAATAGGTTTGAAATTCCCAAAAGTTTACCGACTACGACAGACAGCTAAAGAAGGCTGGTGGGTACAACAGCTGAAACGTTGTGACTATAACAACCAAGATGAAGACACTAGTCAGAGTAAATCAGTGTCTAACATTGAATTGATTTGTTTCATTCTTTTTACTCTCTCTTGTTTTCTCCCTTTCCAAAGTTGGATCCTAGATTTTGAGATCTGGGCAGGGAATGTCCAAATAGTGGGTTGGGCGGGGGGCTTCTACACCTTGCTGGATCCGCACCTGATTTCTTTCCTAAGCTCTTGGGGCCCTTTTTTTGTCTCTCATTCTTGTTTCTATTTCTTCTTTCTCTACTCCATTTCGTGGAAAAACTCTTTTTTTACACTTTATCAAAATTCATTTTCTTTGCAGTAAAAAACACTACAAAGCACTCAGATAGCGCATACAACTGCCAACACCATTGTCACTAAAAACTGACCAATCAGGTTACAGATTCCAGACTGCTGTGACGAAAGATTGTAATAATAATCCATCAGAGACCGTCCTTTGAACCTTGATTCATTCCAACACTGGATTATTTCCCTTTGGCTGAGCAACTTTGTTATTAATGTGTCATTAGTACATCCGTAAAATTGTCTTCAATATTAACAAAATCGGAAAACATTCCTGGATCCGCCCTAAAATTTAATAAATTATTCCTTAGCCCATGGCCCACAATTCCACAAAGTGTCATTAAAATTCATTGAGAACTTTTGGATATATTGTGTGAACAAACATGAGTGAATACATAAATTATGAGGAAAAAAAATGAAAAATATCTCTCAATCGAAAAAGAATTCCGGGTTCCGGCCCTAAATTTCAACCAATCTTTTCTTGGCACGTGGCCCACCCTTCCAGTAAATTTCATTGAAAGTTTTTGAGAATTTTTGGAAATATTGTGTGGACAAACAGACAGACAGAGAGACAAAAGTGAATATATATACAAAAACACAAAACAAAACTTTCCGGTCGTTTTTATGACATTTTTTTAATAAATAAGTTACATAACAGTGTTGCGTTTGATGCTCAACTATTTTAATTCTACTCAGGATCTTTTGTGTGATTTAATTTAAGGTTATTCTGGCAAAGTTAGTTAACACTCACCTTTACGTCTCATGCTATTTTTAAAGCACAAAGGCCCCACTCTGAACCTTTTCGAGACACCAGGGATATATATATCCCAAGGTTTCTATGACAGATGGGATATATATACAGTCACAGAAGTAACTCCCGATTTGTCCCAAAATTAATTCTAGTTCTAAGGGAAGCAACTATAAAATTATTATTAAATTACTATTAAAAGCGACTATTAAATAGTTGCTTCCCTTAGATAGAACTGGCGTTAACTTTGAGACAAATTGGGCGTTACTCTATGTGCAGTAGATCTCTTTTATACATTTTTCACAGCTTTTACAACTGCTGAGGAGGACATCATCATCATAGGATGAAACCCACACAGAAATCAGCTTGCATTACATGAGCAGGAAAGACGTGTAGGCCAGGTTGTCTGCTAATTCCATGTTTTTCATCTTTTCCAGAATAAATATCTAATGGGACAAATGTATCCCATCAGGATTTTGGTTCTTCAAAATATGGTGACATTTTTGATTTAATAAAAGAATAGTTTTCTTTGACTGTTAAATAAATAATTAACATAATTTTGGCTTTTTATACCCTTTTTAAAATTAGGGCCTTAAGCCCCTTAATAGGTCAGTCTTGAAAATGTTAAGACAATGGATGTCTCCAATGATTTTAATGTGAAATGACTCTTCCTTGGGGACAGTATAGTCAAACATTAGATGTGATTCCACCATGAATTCATAAAGTTACAAAATTTGCAATACCTTTAGCATTTTGTGGGCAACACTCTTTTCAGATATTGTCAATTTTTTTAAATATATGTTGAATGATGATTCAAACACATTTTGTTGAAAACGACTGACAAGGTTTGTTTGTTCAATTTTAAAAATTGTGTTTGAATGAAAAACTGCTGCCTAAAAATATACTTTAATTAATGATGATGTTTATATATAATTGATGAAATTAATTATTATCAATAATGGATGGTTCTGTCATTTTCAAGAATTTTGATCACATTCAGTTTTTGTATTGGATTTTTTAATATTTTTGGTCTTGGTCTTTCTTTTCTCATTGCTCATAACCAGTTTCTCTGGAATAGAGATCACTGCCTTATTTGGACGATATTCACTCTTGTGGCCTTTTTGTGTATCTTTATTTTGTTTCGATTCGAGTAGAGTGTCTCTTGAATCTTGTATTTGCGTTTTGTCGTTTTCTAAATTGTTGTCTGGCAAATTATGTTTTTGAGCCGGTGGACCTTTGCTCAACCCCGACGAATGACGATTTGGATTTGATTTGCGATTACAATTTATACCCTCCGTTTTCTGCTCGTCAAGACTTTCATTTGTCTCATTTTTCATCAGGCACTTTTTCCTGGACATGAGTATCCGAAGAAGAGCCTGACTTCGTTCCCTTTGAAGCAATGACGATCCCGTTCCTTCTTTTACCACATTTGATTCACTCTTATCATTTTTATTTTTTCCCTTCTTATTTGTTGGAGTTTCTTGGTTTACGTCCGCAACGTCCTTTTTGTGGGAACTGACTGAAATCTTTTCACAGTTCTGTGGGTGAAGCTCAGACTTCAAAGGTTTCGACTTGGATTTTCTAACTTTATTTTGTTGTAAATGATCATTACTGCTGTCCGATTCAGATTGTCTTTTTTTCTTCTTGGGAGAAGAGCTTAGAAAAGTTAGCGAAGAACGTTTTTTTAAAGAATATAGTGAAGGTATTTTCAAGTGTCCGGCTCTAAGCGCTGTGGGCAACGAAGGAAGAGGGTTAAATCTATCATAAGAGTTACCGTTATTGATTTGCGCACTGTTATTTGTTGTGAAGTTCTCAAAAACGTTATAGCACGTAAATGCATCGTATTTTGTAAGTGGTTGAGAAGAGGTAAATCGATCTGAAAAATCCTTCGTTCCCCAATAAGAGAAAGAGTTTTGATCTCCAGAAACAATCACAAAAACTTGCATCCCATCGTCGGATAATTTAACGGCTTCTTTAAATAACGTGAGACTCTTGGAAAACTTTTGAGAATAGAAGTTCCCATGATTATTAAGGGATTCTGTCATTTGTAAAGTTTTACTAAAGTCTTGGGTTGGGCTGTTGAATCCTTTGTCGGGTATTTTGTTTGTTGAAAGCCAATCATTGGCAAAAGCAGATTCTTTATGGTCTTTAGAGTTTAAAGTTGACTTTTGATTTTGAGTTAAATCCAAGGCTTCCTCATTTCCCAAGTCGTCTCTGACAGGATAAGATATGGAATCCAAAGACATGGCACTTTTTTGTCGCTCATAATTGGTAGAGCAATAACCTCCGATATGGATGGAATCAGATGTTTGTTCTGCACACACATTCTGGGAGGTCACATCTTCGCATGGGTCGCTGGTTTCGATTTTTGGCACAATCATTGATAAATGGGTCTGAGTATCTAGTCTGGACGGATTCAGCTGGTAATTGAAAAAAAGTTTCATTAAATTTGAAATCATTTTTATTAATAATATAGTAATATTAATGGAATTTCTAAATATGGTCCACCATTCTTTAATATCTCTCCTCAAACTGGAAATCTATTGACAAGACAGATTGCATAGACTAAAACTACTAAACAATTAGATTTTTTTTCTAATAGAGTATTATGTTTTGGGAATAATTTGCACAGTCATGTTAAAGATAGCAATAGTGTACAGAGTTTTAAGAATAATTTAGATAATTTTAGAAATTATGGAAAAAACATGAGATTACAAGGAAATTTTTGGAATCTGTCAGATGAGATTTTCAAGAGAGTTTGATCTGTGAATTGTGCTAAATTGTAGATATTTGTATTTATGTATATTTGAATGTTTTTATGAATTTTGTATTTGGTTGGAAGTTGAAATAACTATTGTGTATAAGTTGGAGATGCCCAAAGAGGCATAATAATCATAATAAATTTCTCAGAAAATTATTCATTATTAAAATATGATTATCATCAGAAAGAATCCCTTAATTTCTTTTTTAAATATTAGGTTATTTCAAAAGTAATGTTGTAATTTTACAGATGGCATAAAAAACATTCAAATGTAACAAAAACTAAATTTATTTGTCAAGAACATAAGCATCATATTTAGCAATGGCAAAAGTTCACAATGAAACTGAATTCTTTTATTCCCTGTTCCTCGTATTTATTTCAATATTCATTTGATAAAACTAAACTTGGTACAAGGCCACATCTATGAAGCACTCAAGACAAGCATACAGGTCTCCCCCATTATAACACCAATGCATCGTTTATTTGGACCAAGCAGCAGGGCTACCGAATTAACATTTTTTTAAATAAAATCTGATAGAATTGCTAAAAATATATTTTCTAGTTCTCAAAACAACTATCTTTCAAATATTTTTAGCCCATGACTCGAGGTAAATGTTAAATTTGAAAAAAAATGTTTAAATAGCTGTAAAGGTACTTAACTTGTTGCGTTTTTACGCAAGTTGTCCCCCTTTAATTCAAGAAAATTTTGGATGTTTAATGTATAAAAAGATTTAAGTTGTACAGTTAATGGGACCAACTGGATATAGGGTCCAAAATCGTTGCTCCCGATGTGGTCCCATTATCCGGATTCGACTGTATGTCAAAGTATTGCTCAAGTATAAAATTGATGTCTTCAGTGAAGGCTTCCATTGTCCTAATATGAAAACTACAGTTTTTCTTCTCTAAAGTGTGAGTATATGTAAATACTGGGGGAAAACTTGCTTAATGGAAGAGCCATATACAATAAACTTCAGATGGTTGAGAGCCACAGGCTATCAACAAAATTTTCACACAGGTTTTTATTGTTACATATTTTGTTACAAAAATGTTATATAAATATTAACAAACACATGTAAGCAATAATATTCATTCGTGTATGTAGTTTTTAGACTGTTAAGTAGAAACCTGAAATTTTGCACACACACACTCCCCTCAATGAATAGGGAAAATATTTTTTTTGTTTTTTGAAAATTCCCCCCCCTAAAGGACGAATTTAACATAAACTTACATTGAAAAGTGGGGGGGTTCAATTTAACTTTCAATGTAAGTTTATGCCAAATTGGTCCCTTAGTTTGTGCTAGCAGTGTTCATGGTTGTTTTTTGAAAATTTGTACTTTTTAGTGCCCAACAAAAGGCGAGAGAAGTAACTTATTCATTGATCACCCCCTTTTCCAACTTTTTAATTGATCACCCCCAACACAGCATATATGGGTGCCGGTGATTCATAATTTCCCTTGGAATGCTAGTTTGTATTAGTTTCAGTAATCACAAAGTACACATATATACCAAATGGTCTCAAAATCTTGACCGATGATTGTTGCAACTATATTAAATCCAATATTTGGATTTAATATAGTTAAATATTTTTATTTATAGTTAAATATTTTTATTACCCATGAACATTAAACTTACAGTTTGGTCACAGTTAATACCCAGTAAATAATTATAAAGCTTGAAATTTTTTCTCATTTATTTTATATACATATTAACTGTAATGAGAAAAGGAGATCAGCCATCATATTTTCACGAGCCGCACATTAAATGTTAAAGAGCAGTATGTGGCTCGTGAGCTGCGTGTGGCCACCCCTGTACTAAGCTTTACCATCAGGAACAGGACAGAACTTCACCCTTCCCAGCCATCAGTCTATTATTGAATCTTACGTGGAGATGAATGTTTAAGTGATATTTACCTTTGTCTTCTTAATAAAATCCTTCTTAGGAGGAATCCACACGTGATCAGGAGGAACGTGGCGTCCCATGACATCAACCTCCCAGTTCCCGATGTTATGGAGATACATTCGAATATTAACTCGGAATGAACAACGGTGTCCGCTTTTGGCCCGTTTTTCATCCTTCTTTGAACAATCTGCACAAAACCAATAAAATAAATAAAATGCAAAGATTACACAAATTAACAATGAAGAAATAACATCAATAAAATGTTACTTTTAAGGTAGATACATGAAATACATAAAATATATACTTAAAATGCAATTAAAATTTTACTAAAATCAACTTAAAATACATACTTTTAATATTAATTTCAAAATGTAATTTTATTTATGTATCTATATATTTATTTTCTAGATATTTATACTGTATATTCCGGCGGATAAGGTGACCTTCATATAAGACGAGACCCCGATTTCAGTCTGAATTTCATGGTTTTAGCATCTGGACAATAAGACAACCTCATTTTTTGGATGCTTTAAGCGTTGTCTTATCCACTGAAATATATGGTAGGGATTAATCACTGCAATCCCACAACACTGGTTTATTGCTGGGTCTTCGCCCAGCCCTAACTGTTCATAGTAGAAACTTAAAATTTTGCACACACACTCCCTTCAACGAGTAGAGAAAATGTTTTTTTTGTTTTTTGAAAATTTCCCCCATAATAAGTTTTTAGAGGGCGTTTCAATATGCAATGTAAGTAGTCAAAAAAATGTAAAATAATAAATATTTATAATACTTCATCTAATAAAAATAAAAAACGGAAAAATGTATTAAACTACCAGAATGTAAACAAAACAATCGTAATGAAGGATGGGTGTTATTCGAAGTCTTGGTGGCCTAATTGGTAAGGCAGGCTGGGCTAAACAGTGCTTCCCCTGGCTACGGGAACACGTGTTCGAATCCCACCTGAGGCTTATTCTTTATTTACTGATCAACGCTATTTCCTCACTGCCGGAGGGTAGTCGGTCTGAGCAAAAGTTGCAATAAAAGGCAACTAATAAAAATTGAGATGAAGGTAAAAAGTAGTCATAAAAATTTAAATGATTTATAATACTTCATCTAATGAAAATAAAAATGGAGAAATATATGAAATCCTGTAACTGCCAGAAATGTAAACAAAATAATCAGAAAGAAGAATAGGTTTAAGGGTGTTATTTCGAGCTTCTGCACCCAGTTAAGGCTCAGTGGCATAATTGGTAAAGCAGGCCGGGCTAAACAGTGCATCCCCTGGCTAGGGGATGTGGGTTCATGTCTTATTCTTTATTTTCCGATCAATGCTATTTGCTCACTGCCTGAGCAAAAGTTGCGATAAAAAGCAACTAATAAAATTTAAAATGAAGTCATAAAAATTTTAAATAATAATGATTTATAATACTTCATCTAACAAAAATAAAAACAGAGAAAATATACTATTGATTGATTCAGCCATTTCTTGTCTTTGTTGCTTTTATTACATTATCAGATTCTCTCTTAGATTTCCTAATTGAAAATAATTTTATTCTGCTTGTTCCTACCTGTGTTCAAGTGTTATGTGTTCAAGTGTTATGTGTTCAAGTGTTATGTGTTCAGTAACGACAAGAGGGAAATGTTGGGTAGTTTAATAAGAGGGTGGGAAGAGAGAGAGGACATAAAAGAAAGATTGGTAGTTTAATAAGAGGGTAGGATGAAAGGGGGCAGAAAAGAAAGTAAGTTTAGAGGGTGGGAAGAGAAAGGTTAGAAAAGAAAGTTAGGTAGTTTAATAAAAGGGTAGGAAGAGAGAGTTCAGAAAAAAGTTGGTAGTTTAGTTTTTAGTCTACAACAGCAAGTAAAAAGCACAGATCAGAAATAATAATTAATAATGGTTGCCAATACTTTCATCTAAAAAAATAAAATAAAGATAATATTACTACTACTAATACAATTAGTATACGTAAAAAACCACTAACAAATCTGTTGCCGAGCGATCGTGGATGAAGGATGAGTTGAATTGTTAAATTTGATCTTCTGCTAGCCATAGGAGCTCTAGTAGCTCAATCGGTAGTGCAGTCATCATACAAGGGCAGGCTTCCTGAGGTCAAAAAGGATACGAGTTCAAGTCTTGCAAAGAGCTTATTCTGTACAGTTTAATCACTGAGTCGTTGCGATAAAAAGAAACTAAAATTAAGATGAACAAAATATACTAGTAAAAAATTAATAATGGTTCAGAATGCTTCATCAAATAAAAAATAGAATCAAGATATTTTCTATATTTTTTGAGAATGGTCATTAACATTCAAATAGTTCTTCAGACGATTGAACTCCTTGTTGTTTGTGTTGTTAATATAACGTTTCGGCCAATCCATTCTTTGGCCATCTTCAGGTGTAACATCCAAATTTACTGCATCACACTTGGATATTACATCTGAAGAAGGCCAAAGAATGGATCGAACGAAACATTGTGTTAACAACAAGAAGGCGTTCAATCGTCCGAAGAACCATTTGAAGAAAAATCAAGATAGTTTTACTGTTCCAGGGAAATAAATCTTTTTTTTAAATCACTCAAAAATATGAATTAAAGAAGAAGTGGTTGAAATATAAAATAAAGTCGTTGTGAGGTATTATCAGTAACCGTCACACAAACAACCAGATGTAATAACTAACTTTAAAGATCAGTAAAACAATTGATTGGTAAAATAATTGACTGGTAAAACAATTGATTGGTAAAACAATCGATTGGTAAAAAGATTAAGCAACTAAGAACAAAATCTCAAATGGAGAATTCCTTGTTTTTGTTTTTTCAATAAATAGACAATATCCGTCATCTGAAAATAGCTACCATAACCTTACTTATGCCGTCAAAAAAGAAAGAAATCACATTGTACTTAAAAAAAGATATCAAAAACATAAATGTTTCTCTGCATTTTTTATGTTCAACCAGAATGAACCCGAATTTTTACGTATTAGCAAAGAAAAAACAAAAAAACGCAAGGCAGACTACTCTATAATTAGCATTTAATAGTTATCTCCCATGACAAATGTAACAGACAAAAAATATAAACATACACGTGGTGTATTAAGTAGATTGTTTTCGTTTGTTTGTAAATAAAGAACCCCCAACTGACAGTCTACTAAGAAGACAAGTGCGCGTTGCGGCGAGACCGTGTTCGCCGACGGAGGACGAGTGGAGATAAATGTTATGATGAGTGTCTTTAAAAGTCTTAATTTGGGGTTTGTGATTAAAATTACACCTTTTTAAACATATACTATTCTATTTTAGTGACTTTAGATAGGATTTTGGTGAGTTTTATCGACCTCATGCTGCGATAAATGTAACTTTCGTCCAGATGTTGATCCTAAATTTGTGAATAAAATATCCCTGGAGTCGGAGTGTTTGCATTTAGATTCTCTTTGTGAATATTTTAATAGATTTCACAGCAACACGGAATTTACTGAAAAAATTACGGATTTTTTTGTATTAATATTTCGCAATGACGCGTGGTACCCGCAGACCCTGCAACTACAGGGGCGCGGGAGCTCTGGGGGTCCAATATATCTGAGGAACCCTGAAAAATCTTTAAAATAATCTTTAAAAATCTTTTACAAATTTCGTGGGGGTGTGCGCAGTCAGCTGCCACTGATTTCGTAAACATCTCTCCCAAATTAGTCTCCGAACTGAACCCCTAAAATCTCACTCGCTATCGCAATATAAGGTCGATAAAACTCATTAAAGTCTCATCTAAAGTTACTAAAATAAAATAGGAGACGAGTATATCTTTAAACAAGCTGTAATTTTAATCCCAAACCCCTAAATAAGACTCTCATCAGTACATTATGCATCTCCCCGCCCTACCGCTAAGCAATTAATCTTACCCGAAAAAGGACGTGTGTACCTTTCTTCAATGAATGGTGTGTGTCGAGGAAGTGAAGAGAGATACGAGTCGGGGACAAACATGTTGAAAGAAAGATTAATAAAACGAAAACTGCGATTCATTCAAATAAGACAGAAAGAAGGAAAGACAAAAAGAAAAACAACAACAATAAAATCCTTATTTGTTCTTTTCAACAACAACAACGGAGTTTATGTAAATGACATTTAAATGTCGAACACTCAAAAACAAAAATCTTAAAAAGTGTTTTGTTTGTCTGGATTCCACAATTAATATTAACAATAAAACAAAAGAAAAATCAGAGGAAATTCGGTGATCAATCGGGAGTTTTCTTTTACATTCTTTTTAAAAAATAGAAATCGATAATTCTGAAGAACAAGGGGAAAAAAGCGTTTATCCATTTCTTTGAAAACTGTGCAGGAAAATTCGTAGGGGAATTACTCGATAATATAAATTCAACACACGCTCGAGCGCGCGACTTTAATTTTTTTTCAATTTAAATCTTTTAAAATGTAAACTTCGGTAAAAGCAAAAAAATTTAAATAGGAAATCTATTTTGTGGATTAATTATTTGTCTAATTTTATAAATTTGATAAACTTTTGCCACGTGTTAAATGGATTTGGAAATTCACGGCAGACAAAGAGCGGAGAATTATGAATATTAATGTTTTTGTATGAGAATGTGCAATAAAAAAAATTAATGATAACGATGATGATGATGTTTCATAAAATAACCTTATTATGAAGATTCTTCACCATTCTTTCAGGATTGTTACACAAAAGTGTTATAAAAGGAAAGTAATTATTGAAATTCCGTTCTTTTTTAATAAAGATTTGTTTGTAAAGCCTTCCTAAGGAAGAATATGGGTTTTTTTAAAAAGGACTTTTAAATTAGTTATTTTTTACTATTTAAAAAACTCCCCTCACTAAAAGATTGAGAAAACTATTTTAAAAATACGAAAAAAAAGGCCCATTGTTTCTTAGCTAATTTTCAATTTGAAAACCATTTTTAGGGAAAATTCTCCAAGGTTTTGAAACAGCGAAAACAAATCTGTACTACAACAAATAAAAAGAAGGAAAAAAAACGTAGGAAATATTAGAGGAAGATATTTTAAAATAGGGAGTTTTGATTTTTCGAAAATCTGACTATTATTGATGAAGGAAGGTTTTTAAAAAATCAATCCCGACTCCACACTTTGCTTTTGTTTACTTCCTTTCAAAAGCGAAAGTTGAAAAAAAGATAGTTTTCTAAGTTTTTGTTTCACTTTCGTTTTCAACTTAGCTGCTCCTGCTATGATTAATAAATAAAGAATAGAAACTATTTGAAATCTATCTTGATCACTGCTGTTAAAAGTGATTCCTACCCTCGAGACAGCTGCCCATGCCCCCACAATCGCGTTGACAATTCACATGTCCGCTGCACATCAGAATTTCCTTGGCCACCCAAATCCTTCGACCATGCGACGGAGGAGGAGGAGGAGACTGTTGTTCGTGGTCCACGGATGACACGACGGAGTGACGGAGACGAACCCGGTCCGATAAAAATCCATTTTCGCTTTTCTCCACGTAGGCAATGTTATTTTTAACTTCTCGGCCCTTGCGAATTATTCTGCCCAGTCGAAATTCTGGGATGTTCTCCAAATAGTCCTTTAAGTTGTCCTGATTGACTATCTGACGTCTATGGAGGAGAGCCATCTTGGACTTTGAATGAATAAATTGTTGTGGAACTGCTGAGGAGAAAGGATCAGCATGGAGAGGAGGAAGACGAAGAAGAAGATGCGTAAAAACGAGGCGACGGGAAATATCGGGGACAGCAGAAGGTAGATGGGTGAAAAAAAGGGGAAAAAATAAAAAAGGGGGCCGGGACGAGGGAAAAAAGGGATGGGAGAAAGGAAGAGAGAAAGAGAGATACGAAGGAAGCGAGGAGGCGCATACGAGAAAAAGGGACAGTTTGTGATGGAGATTGGACCCAGGGATGAAGAAAGGGTTCGCGCAGAAGCGATGCAGCCACGTGATATCAGAATCGAATTTGATTGCTTGGACATATGACCACACCTCTTTTCTTTTTTTTTTTTTAACAATCTTCGTCGTCGCTATAAATTTGATTTCCTGTTTCCCCCTATCTTTGATTGTGCTTTGTTCTTCTCGACTGCTGGGAGCAATGCAGGGCCCAACATGCATTGTTCGCAAATAAGGACTTGGAGTGCGGTCATCACTATTACTACTCTACAAGGGTGGCGGCGCAAAATAAGCCGAACAGTTTGTTATCAATGTAACTTTAAAACTAAATATAATAAACGAACTATGTAAACGGCGACTGGGGGCTTAATTCTTGGAAGATGTTCACATCATATCGGCCAGATGACCAGCCCCTTCTTGCTCACAAACGTGTGCTCTTCCCACGGCGTTTTCCATGGCATTGCAGCTTATTTTGCGCCACTCTTGTTCGAGCAGGGTCAGAATAACACTTTAAAGTCTTGTTGAAGAAAGGTTTTTTTTTTTAAACTAAAATAATTCAAACTAAACATAGACTGTATTATAACCATGGCCTTGTGCTAGACTAAGTTTAGTCTGGCACAAGGCCATGATTTTGGGGGAACTCACTACACAGTGATGGTCAATAATCATTACTTCACGGCGAGACGCCCAAAACACATTTTTAAAAAATACTAAACTCATGGTTTTCTTCTCTTAAGTTGGTTAGTAAAAGAAAGAATGCATTATTTCATGGTCTTGTGCCAAACTTAGCTAAAGTTAAATATCGAGAAATATTTTGCTTATTCGTTCTTGTCGCTGCGCCAGCTCCGACTGCCCCCTCCCCGGTCTAAGCGGTAGGTGCACCTCCCAGCAGTTGCGGGGGTGTGCGGGGCCCCACGCGCAACCTCAGAGTTAGCAGTAGTACGCTTTAAATTTGTCAGTCGCATCTAGTTAAAGTTTGTCAATGAATAAATCTGTCATTTTCATGAATACACTCTGAAGTTAAATGACTTAGAAAAGTTATTGATGGTAGATATCTTAAATCAGGATACACGCAAGGCCGGCCTTAGGTACCGGCAGTCGCCCGGGGCGCCAGGAGCTACAGGGACGACTGTCATGTGTCTGAGATAGATGTACTTCACAAATTCAAATGGGAAAATGAATAAATTAAACAGAATGAAAACAGCCAAAATAAGAAAATTCCCTGATGTGAAGTCAGATTTTTTTAGGAATATCTGATGGTTTAATAATTTCTGTTGTGGTGAAACAATTGGCAAAGGAAATTCTCATGACCAACGATAAGCACAGCCAGGCTTTAAAGGGCGCCGAAGTTTAGCTTGCCCGGGGCGCCAGAAACCCTAGAGTCGGTCCTGGCTACACGCACAAAATAATTCTTGATATTTAACCATAGCTAAGTTCGGCACAAGGCCATGAAACAATGCATTCTTTCTTTTACTAACTAAAGAGAAGTAAATCTAAGTTTAGTATATTTTTTTAAGTCTATGTTTTACATCTCACCGTGGAGTAATGGTTATCAAGTTAACTCCCCCCCACAAATCATGGCCTTGTGCCAGATTAAACTTCATCTTGATATTTAAAAAAGGATTTTAATTGTGCTTTAATTGTAAATAGTAAGCAAAAATTAATAAAAATGGTTTACAATACTTGATTTAATAAAAATTAAAATAATCATTTTTTACTAAAACTCAAAGTCATTGCCATGCCAGCTTAGTAATAAAGTTTTAAAAAATGTTGATCTTCCTTAGCAGTGATCAGTCAAATCAGTCCTTATGATGTGATCCATTTTAGATGTTTATGTCGTCCTACTTTGCCAATATTTACACTACTGGGCAATACAGATTTTATATGTACACAAAGACTAGACGTGGTTGGTGTCTAAAACCTAGTTGTATTCTTAAAGCCAAACTCGGACCAATGATTTTCATACATGGCTGAAGAACCAGCTTCTACCAAGGGCTACAAATGATTTTCACTGAATAATCTTATCTTTATTTTGTTTCTTAAATTCTGCTCGTCTAGGCCGTTAGCTGCTTTGATGTATTGTCCCCTTTCCCCAATGTATGCAATCTGACTGACATACTTAATGCTTAAAATTTCAACAGTCATCAGTGTACCCTTGGCAAGTCATCGGGCTGCTCAGATCCACTTATTTTTATATATCAGTTTAAAATCCGTTTTCCAGGAATTCAATGATTGTTAGATTTTCTAAATAGGAATTTACAACCTGAAATTTAATTTTTCGTATCTCATATGTCATCAATCACAGCTAAAGTGAGATATACACACACTAGTTAATAATAAATGATAAATGCATTTATAGAAAGCGCCCTTTCTCGGGAAGCCCAATACTTAAGTCCCCACTGGACAAAAGCGCTTGAAAACATGTGCAATCAATTGAAGTAAAAATATAAGGCCTATTAAAGAAGATTAGAAGACAGTGCAACTTGTCAATAAAGATTTTTACAAAATATGGGGCAGGAGCTACAGTTATGAAGGGGATTTATTTACTGGGTTCATATAATTATGAAAGTCTCAAAACCAGATAGTTTTTATTTTTGATTTAAAGCCTACTAATGTACGTATGTTCTGGATATCATAGGGTAATTGATCTCAAAGTCTAGGTGCTATATAGCCGAAACTCCTGCACCCAGGTGTCATATTTATAAAGACAAGTTCTAAAATCAAGCCATCTAAATATCGGATGTTAATCCCGGGGGGGGGTTCTGGTTTGATCTTGAAATGAGTGGGCTTCCCATTAGTAACTTATTATCTTTGCCAACAAAGTTGGGGAGGTGTGTGTCTTTCCTTCCACTTGTCTGTTGGTCCACACAATATCTCCATAAGTCCTCAATGAATATCAATAAACATTTGTTGAAGGGTGGGCTAAGGAAGAAGTGCTTTGAACTCACTTCGCCAAGTGCAGGTGGCCTAACAGTTAATAGCATGGAGAATGGAATCGAAGCAATATATAAATAATATATTACACACACACACACACACACAAAGTTATTTGGATGATTGAACTCCTTGTTGTTTGTGCTGTTAGCACAATGTTTCGTCCAATCCATTCTTCGGCCTTCCTCAGGTGTAATATCCGAAAGTGATGGGGTAAACAGAAGTTGTTTTTTTTAATTTCAAAGGAGGTGACCCTTATAACGAGGGATTTGGGTGATCTTTATCTTTGCCATTCAATTACTTGAATGTTAATGATCCATCTCAAAAAAAAACAAAAAAAAAAAAAAAAAAAAAAAAAAAAAAAAAACATCTTGGTATTTATAAATAGGATTAATTTTAAAAAAAAAAAAAATTTAAATTTATTTTAATTCTTCAGATTTATCTTTTTCAAATTCAACTTCTTTCGCTTCGGTTGGTGATTTATTGAAATGTCACAATTGATCAAGAGATGGTTGTTACGGAAAAGAAAAAGAATTTCCACAAATCTTTTTTTTTAAAAAGTAAAATTTAATCCATTGTATTAAATTTGAATGACAATAAAAGCTGCTCGGGACTGTCTAGTGGTTAGGTGAACCCTAAAATATTTTAAATTCCAACACCTGGGCACAGAAGTATACTAACTTTCAATGCCCAGGCATTGAAGGATGCTAAATTCAAACATCCAGGCCGGTAATTTGTCAGAACAATTTTTAAGCTTTTAGGAGGGGGGAGTTCTATTAACAATGTGCAGGGCAAGAAGTTATTTTCCTCCTGGGCAATGCCAGGAACCCCTATTAGTGTGTGTGCATATATATATATATAGTCTGTATATACATATAACAACACAAAAAAAAAAAAAAAAAAAAAAAAAAAAAAAAAACATTAGTCCACTTAAATTCGTAAATCTAAAGCATATATCGCCTTGAGAAAATCTTAAGACGAATAAACCTGGAGATCAGCTTCAAGTAGAATAAATTTAAGCAATAAAAATGTATAAGCAGATGGTTGGTGATAAATACAAACTATTAGGTGTGTGCTAAAGTTTCCAGAGGAAAACCAGTTTCCAGAGGAAAACCAGTTTCCAACAGGGTTTCAGTCTCTTCTTTTTTTTTAAACTAGTGAACTTTTGCACACACTTAATATTTCAAGCGAAATTTCAAAAGAAAAAAAAAAAAGAAAAGAAAAGAAAAGAGAAAAAAAAAGAAAGAAAAAAAAAGAAAAAAAAAGAGAAAAAAAAGAAAAGTGTCACAACAAAAAAAAAGATATGATTGTGTAAAGAATGCTTTATTCACAGGATGATGGAAATATTGAAAATCCTTTGCAAAAACAAATCATGAATCATGTTGCTTGGTTGTTGAGAGAAGGATGAAAATGCATTTGAAATGGAAAAGAAGAATCGAACACAATTCAACATTCATTTTGCAACGAATATAATAGTTTCATTTTTGTTTTAATTTGATTTTCCCCTCCTTTCATATTAAAATGTTAATATCTCCATAAAAATGAGCCTAGAATAGAAGTTCAATAACTTGATTCCCAAACACAGAGATGTTTGGAGAGTTATAAAAGTCTATGTGAGAATCATCAGCTGGCTTTCTTTCAACCAATATTTACAATAGGAAAAGAGCAAGGCTCTATATTCTAAGAGAGAGTGAGTGAATGACAGTAAGAGAGAGGGTGAATAATCATTTAGGCAATTGGAGAAATTAACATAAATTTGAAAGAGTCAAAGAAAGGAAAAGAATGAGAAAAGAACAACAGTATGGTACAAGATTATCACAGGGAAAATTGTTTGGTCAAATGTACAGAATTTGACATAAAACCAAGTTTTGAGAATCTTTGGCAAATATTGATCAACAAAAAGCCTAGATATTCAGCAACATCCGCCATTTTTTTTTTCTGGTTGTAAAAAAAAAAAAAAAAAAAAAAAAAAAAAAAAAAAAAAAAAAAAAAAAGAAAAAGAAAAAGAAAAAAAGGGTCAACAATAAACAGTTTTAAAACGAAATTTCAAAATAAATCTTAAATTCTTTTAGTCAAATATCAGATCGTACCTTCATAGTCTATACCTCTCTTGCCTATTTTCAAAAACATTCAGGTTTTACCTGGTTCTATTCACTCAACATAGAAATAGATTCATTACCATCTATAGCAGGGGTGGCCAAACTTGCTTGATGTAAGAGACACATTCGATAAACTTCAGATGTTGCAGAGCCGCAAGACATACAAAATCTACACATTTTGTTACAAAAATGTTATATAAATATTCACAAATACCAGTACGAATAATATTCATGTATGTGGGTTCTTTAGTATCTGTTAAATTTTATTAGTTTCAGTAGTCACAAAGTACCAATACATACCAAATGTTTTCAAAATCATGACCAATTATTGTTTTAACTATATTAGGATTTACTATAGTTGAATATTTTTACCAACCATAAACATTAAACTTAGTTTTAATCCATTGGGTCACAGTTCATACCCAGTAAATAATTATTAAACTTGAATTTTTTTTTCTTATTTACTTTTTATATTAACTCCATAATTCCACGAGCCTCATTAAATGCCAAAGAGCCACATGTGGCTCGCAAGCCGAGGTTTGGCCACCACTGATCTATAGGATACCATAAAACAAAAAAATGATGCAAATCTTGCAAAAGAATGAACTTATTCAGGTTGAAATATATAGAGCTTACATACACCAATACTAGATGTTAAATGATTACTGGTTTGTATTCAAAATCTGTGCAAAACAAGGGTGTCCATAAAGACCCTATCTATTTTTATTTAAAAATAAAATCTAAAATAGGTAGAGACTTTATGTACGATAACTTTATTAGTAAAGAAGTTTGATTCTACTTTATTTTTTACCACAACACAAAAATACAAGAGAAAAAATATACATCACTCCTAGAATTATCTACATTTATTATTTTATTCAAAATATCTGATGTGGTAAAACAAGAGTTTTAAAATCCCAATTTTAAGGAATCTAGCAAATATAATAAAAACAATATATAAATAATGAAAAAATTAAAAAAACTGGAAAGAAAGTTAAAAAAAAAAAAAAAAAAAAAAAAAAAAGAAAGATGTTATGTACAACAACAACAAAAACAACAACAAATAGTTTCAAGAGATGGAGAGATTCAATCACAACCCTGGGGAATAAGGCACTTGAAAAGGGGCGCCAAATTTCAAAGGAAAAAGATGGGCAAGGCATGGCAAGACAAGAAGGTTTGGAGAAAGCCAAATGCATCATAAAATGGATGTTGCTATTTATAATGATCGAGAGAGAGAGAGAGAGTGAACGATGCTGAGAGGAATGTCTGTGGAGATATCTGCACACAAAATATGGAACAAGATTTCAAGTTAGATTACGTGAAGACAAAAATATTCTGATTTATAAAAGAATAATTGTATCGGAAACAAAACAAGAAAACTTTTTGAATAAATAAAGGTTTCAGCAAATATTTTCAAACAAACTTTTTCTTGATAACTGTGGGCTTTTAAGGAAGCCATATTGTTTGTAAAAAGCCAGCCTACTCAAAGCTGGAGAAGAGTTATTAAAACTCACTCAAAAATTAGATAACAGCATTGAACAACAAGGAAAAATAATTTTAAATGTTTCGCAAGGATAAGCGAAGGTTTATCCATTTTAACCGATGGGTTGAGGTGTATATACAGCCCATAAATAAGTAGACCCCTACCACTATTTTATAGAAATTTAATTTTCTTCTAAACCAAATATAGCAAGATTTTATTATTTCCAGAGGAACATTACAATCAAAACGGATGTTATCAGGTATTATTTATGATCAAACTCTACAACATTGAATCTCTATTGCCAAAAATATTAATGTTTTGCTGTCCAAAGATGAGTACAACACTACAGAAAAATAGTTTTGGCAGCAGAGTTTCAATGCTGTAGAGTTTGGTCATAAATAATACCTGATAATATCCGTTTTGATTGTGTAATGGTCCACTAGAAATAATACAGCTATGTTTGGTTTAGAAGACAATTAACTTTCTATTAAAAAGTGGTAGGGGTGTACTTATTTATGGGCGATACTATAGGTATACACACACATATCCATGAATATGCTTATATGCACAAATTTGAGGAAAATACAGTCAAATTTCTTCAGTAGAGGAATACTGCATTCATTGGGCATAATCAATTGACAAAACCTTTCAGATTTTGTTGAATATATTTCAAAATAGTACATTATGAGCAGGAAATGATTTTGATAAAACGAAACTGAATGCCCAGCACTAATTTTTGACTACTATTTACCTTTATCTTAGAAATTAAGATGAAGGTAAATAGTAGACAAAAATTAATAATAATGAGGTACAATACTTCATCTAAGAAAAAATAAATAATAAAATAATTGCTTTACTGATACTACCAGTAGAGAAACCAAAAACAAACATGGCACCCAAGAGATCGAGATAGAGTGTGGGTTTAAAGATTGGATTCGAGTTTCTGCAAGCCACTGAAGTTCTTGTAGCTCAGATGGCAAAGCAGCTGGTGCATTTGACCGGGCTTCCCTGTGACAAGAGGGACGCGAGTTCAAGCCTCACCGGGAACTTATTCTTTATTTCTGATTCGCGCTGTTTACTCAGTGCCGTAGATTGAAGGCCCGAGTTAAGTTGTGGTAAAAAAACAACCAAAAACAGGATGAAGGTAAATAGCAGTCAAAAATTGATGATAATGAGTTACAATACTTCATCTAAGAAAAATAAATAATAAGATCAAATAATTTGCATAGATGTGAAGAGAGAAACGAGTACACATATCAACTTGATAAAAAGGTCTGCGCATCCAATGTGCAATACGGGAAGATTAGAAACACAGACAATTCTAAATTAGCCATTAATGGTTTTAAATGTTTAGATTTTATCATGAAATCAGTATATATATAT
>VCCN01004206.1:2726804-2738157 GCA_006491835.1 Architeuthis dux | reverse complement strand
TATATAATCTGACTGACATACTTAATGCTTAAAATTTCAACAATCTCATCAGTGTACCCTTGGCCTATTGGTAAGTCATCAAGCTGTGCAGGTCCGCATCGAAGTTCCAATCGCAACAGTTCTATTTCATTTTATATATTGGTTTCCTTCAGCATGACAGAAAACAAACAAACTGGTAAAAATTGTTTTGATGGCTTCAGTCAAGATAACATATCTACGAAAATCTGTTTTCCAGAAATTCAATATGATTTTTAGATTTGCCCATGAATGAAAACAACTTGAAATTTAATTTTTCCAATCTCCTACGTCAACAATCACAGCTAAAGTGAGATATATACTAGTTAATAGTAAATAATAAATGCATTTATAGAAAGTGCCCTTTTTTTGGGAACGTCAATACATAAAGTTCTTGAAAACCTGTGCAATCAATTGCAGTAAAAATATAAGGCCTATTAAAGAAGAGTAAGAAGACAGTGCAACTTGTCAAATCTTTTTACAAAACACGGGGCAGGAGCTACAGTTATGAAGTGTATTTATTTACTGAGTTCATATAATTATGAAAGTCTCGAAACTAGTTTGTATTGTTGATTTAAATAATGTATGTATGTTCTGGATATCATAGGGTAATTGATTCCAAAGTCTGGGTGCTATATAGCTAAAACTCCTGCACTCATGTGTCATATTCATAAAGACAAGTTCTAAAATCAAACCATCTAAATATCGGATGTTAATAAGAGCACAGAGTTCACAGGGCCGTTGAAACAAAATTCATTTTGGGGAAACAAAGCGGAAATTTGTTTTTTTAGACCACACCCTTTAGATCACTGGAAAACAGCCCTATTGTAAAAAGTGCACTATTTAATTGATGGATATATGATGATATTTAGATATTGAATTGATGAAGATAATTATGAACAAAAGGCTGCTTAGGGAATTTTTGAAAATAGAGCTTCAAAATCTGTCAGAAATCAATGTATTTTTCAAATCATTCACAGACTCGGGATAGGTCTATTATACACCTATGAACTAGCAAAAATAATTGAAGGGGATAATTGGTTTATTTACTCTTTCTGTAATCTTAAAGCTAGCTTTTTGTAGCATTTTTCGAAAAAATAAGGAATATATATTAGCAAATTATTGACGGCCCTGGTTCATAAGGGCACATATCATGCAGACATTTGAATACTGTAATTAAAATTTTGAACAAGACTATTCTATCCTAAACCAATGTAGGCCGATAATGTATTTAATGTGTTTTTATTGCACTCTGATCTGAGAGGTGGCAGGTACATTTAATATTTAATAATTAAAAAACACTGGTAAACTGGTGTAAAATAATTTCCAAGGCCGTCTCTTAATTTCTGTAAACATACTTAAACATGGGTCTTCCAGATACAGAGTCGCACAATTAAAAAGAAAAAGTGCTGTTAATTTTGTAGAGAAAGTAAATTGATAATCAGCTGAAGTACTGAGCAAGCAGTGGATTACTTCCTTCCCCCATTTTTCACATTTTCCCACTACTGTAATTCACTTTTCTTTGGCTTGAATAAATCACAAATTAACAACCTACAAAAGTTCAAAATGGTGTCACTCGGTTTTGAAACGTAGGAAATGCAAGTCAATTAGGACCGACATCATCTGCACACACACACGCTTCTTTGTGAGATAGGCTTTGCAATACACCATTGTGTTCTTTACTATTTTAAATTTTGAAGTATAGAGACTGAATATTCTTAAAATTATTTGCCAGTTTGTCTATTGGGGATTTTGTTTGCTTCTACCATTGACATTCATTTCAAGTTTATTCACTGCCAAATTGACAAACTATAAAATAACCTAATACACAAGATCTTTTCAATATAGTGATTTCATCATTATCCCCCCTATAGCATCAAGAATAACAGCTCAAGTAATATAAACTTTATATGTTCAATGCCTAATAATGTTACAATATTCACAATACAGCATTCACCTGAAAACTTGTGATCATAATTTTAAAAATTAATGAAAGATGATGATTTTAGAATATCGATTTGTTTTATCGAGAGTTTTAATTACCATTAGGAAATGAAGAATTTCTTCTGATTTCATTAACCCATAAGAACTCGGACCCATTTCTACTTGAAGGAAAATTATGTGGCATATAAAACAGACCAAATGGACAACATTTTTTTTATATCAATTTGTTCAAGAAATCTGGTCAGATTAGGTTAAATGTAATACTGGACATGTTATTAAAGCATTAGAATTGTTAAATGAGTTAAAACTGACCTTTTAATGACAAAAACAAGCTTTTTAAAAAAAAGGTGCTATTTCTCGTCCACGTGGAACCCAGGCAAATGACTCTTTTTAAAATGGAATTCTGGGTAGGCAAATTGACCCACAGTCACGTGACTGTACCAATATGTTCAGTATATGTCACTTAGTACACTTCACGAGTTAAAAAAAAAATCAAGGATAAAATTGTATGTGACACCAGTGTCACACTGGGTTCTTATGTGTTAAGAACAAAAAAATTAAATTAAACTTACCCTCTCAAGATCTTGGCGCAGATGGACAAACATTTTCATTCGGGCAGCTAAGCTGTCTTCTTGCTGCTTCTCCAAAAGACTAGCTTCATCTTGTTTGGGAGTCAATAACGGACGGTCAAAGTTAGACTAAAAATTAATAGAAAATAAAAGAAAGGTCATTCCAAGTGCATAGATCAGAACTAAAATTAGATTCAGTCCGTTTTTTTTTAATCAACACAAGGTAGAAATAAAATTCTTATTCACATAAAAGCTTACCAATAATTACAACTGCTTTTCTTAGTATAAACAATAATATTAGAGTCATATGTGATATTACACCATTTCCTTAACTCTTTCGTTCCTGGCAGCCATGTTTGATGTCTTACCTGACTGCCTTCTCTAACAATGTGCCTTGTGCCCTGAAACTAATCTAACAGCTTGTTGCTGAACAAAAAAATACAATGGGCAGTAAATAAATTGCTATATCTCTTAATATTAAATGTATGCTTACTAAATTTTCAGTGATTATTCCCAATGTATCACTTCTAAGTCCGGTGAAATAAAACCATCAAAAAGTTAATTGAAAAAGGTATTATTACCGATTGATTGGGATTGTTACGATTTAAATGTGTGTAATTTAAATGTTGAATCTTTGAAAAAATTTTTTGTTTATTTTCAATAATAATAAATTATTATCTATAAACTGCTTAGCGGTATCAGTTGATTGTGTAGTCTGTCCAGGAATGTCTATAAAATCCTCAATGTTTACGTTCTGTAAGTCCACAGAACGCGTATTTTTTAGTTCATTTCAATAAAAATAAACTGCTTAGCGGTATCAGGTAATTGTGTAGATGGTCCATGAATGCCTGTAAAATCTTCAATATTTACGTTTTGCAAACGATCATCCATGGATCCCAATTTCCATTGGTTACATGATCGTAATTTTCAAGCTCAGAATTGCTAGTCGTAGTTAAAATCACTTATGTCAACATCGAATATGTTGATAGAATCCAGTTGTAAAATATTTCTTTGAGCAGTTTATACGGTTTCATGTGAAAATACCTCAAATTCTGTATTGCTAAAGTCACTCGAATCCATTTTAGATTACCTCATGGCCCGATTGAAATTTGTGCGTTTCTTTTACTGTTACATGATAAATGAAGGGAGAAATAGGGTACCGGTTTCCCTATATGGATCCGTAAGCTTCATTTTGATTGGTTGAGATTCTAAGGGATCCCCTACAGACCACTAATTTGACTAATCAGAGCCGATTTCACAATCACTATACTTCATGCTTGTAGTCATTGTCTGGGAAATAATACAAATACAAGATCAACACTTCTACGTGTGATCAGTGAATTTATTATCACGCCTAGAGAGGAAAGAGTTAAACAAGAAATTGCAGCTCTGCAAAGAATTTATGCTTAATGACAATCCCACTACATTCTTTTTAAACAGCATATCAACCCATCTAGGGTTATTTAATGCCAAAAATAAACTAGGGTAATCAAAATTTAAGAGTAAGATTATAGAGTAGCAATCAGGGTAGGATGTTTTATGTTGCTATTGCAATATACGATAGAATTATAATTTTGAGTATAGATTTACTTCCCCACAGGAAAGATAAAATGTCATATATATTGACGTTATCAAATAAGTCCCTCAAATTGTTTCCATTGTAAAATATTGTCTGGTAAGAGCAAAATCAGCACATTCTATTAGGAAGTGTTTTAAGGTGTAGTGAGTCTGGCATGGTAATGCATTCATCTTGTTCATGTTGTGCGATAAAGAATGGAATGTGTAAGTTTGGTGTGACCAATATGTAGTCTGGATAAAATGTCTTCCTCTTTACGAGATTTTCTAAAACCCGTTTTTTTTAACGGCATGTCAACCCATTTGGGTTATTTTATGCCAAGATTGTTTAGAGGTGAAACTTCCCATTTCAAGATTCCCAATTGCAGGATAAACAGTTACCTCCCTTGGGAGAGTTTCAAATAAGTTTTCTTTTTTAAATTTTTATTTTATTTTCAGTTTTCTTTAACTTTTACACCTATTTTCTCAAGAGAGGAAATAAAAAAATCAGAATAAAAGCAGTTAATTCAAATACTTCTCAACATAATCCGGAGAAAATATCCAACAGAGCTATACAAGATATGCAAAGAAGAAACTATATCACAAACAATCAGAAGAGCTAGATGGAGGCTACTGGACCCCATTCTTAGACAGGTCACACTTCCCATGGAAACAAGGTCCTTAAATTCTATTTCAATTATTAGTCAGATATGGGGACATCAGAAGAAGGCCAAGAACAACTCTGCCAGTAAAATAGAAAAGTGATCTAGAGACGAACTTGCCAACTCCAATCTCACACATAAGCAAGAAGAGGATGATCTTGAGGAATTCCGAAGACTACCTGGGAGGCAGAATGCAAGGGTGGCTTTCCATCAGCTAAAAAATGTCTGGAGATCCTCAGATCTGACTGAAGCCTGTTCTGTTGTATGGAACAGAGACCTGCAGAACAACTGCCACTGCAATAAAGAGAATCCTGACATTTACCAACACCTGCCTCAGTAGAATCCACGAATTCGTTTGCCAGATACCATCAGCAACAAGGAATTGTGGCAACAAACAAGAGAGCAAAGAGGCAGAAATCCTCCAAAGACACTGGAGATAGATTGGTCACACTCTTCACAAGCCTGCACCCAGCATTACAAGACATGACCTCTTTTGGAATCCACAAGGGAAAAGGAAAAGAGGCAGACCAAGAAAGATCTGGAGAGAACTGGTCATACATGGGAAGAGCTGGCGAAAAAGGCCCAGGACCAAGATGCCTTCAGAGTCTTTATTGGTGGCCTATGTAACAAACGGGGCCACAGGCTTAGATAGACAATGAGCTGGAGACAGAAGAGCATGTAAACAAGATATGTGGTGCCTAAACAGGGACGGCTTCACCCTACCCAGCGTAAGGGTGATACAAATAATAATTCAAATGTTTTACCTTTCGCTTCAATTTCCAGTAAACGTACACAATATTAACCATACTAGGCTCAATGTTGAGATTCTTTGAAACTTCTTTCACATTCACTGAAGAGTAAAAATCTTCCTCTAGTTGAGCGAGTCTGCACAGAGAAAAATATAAAAAAAATTTAAATCAATTGTAAAATTTGAGTGAAAATTTTTTTATCAAAATATAAAATTAAAAAACATTTTTACATGCTGCTATGTCAAGATTTACAATTGTAAATAAAAGAAGAAATATTTTTTAAAATGTACTGTTTTATATACCATTTTTCCCAATATAAGACGCACATATAATTGTAAAGAAAAGAACAAAGATTTTTTAAAATGTACTGTTTTATATACCATTTTCCCCACTATATAAGACGCACATATAATTAGGTGAGGAATATAAAAAAACAACAAAAAACAACACCTAAAACCCATTGTAGGAACAAATAAAAAAAAACCTGAAATTATGATAGAATTTGAAAAAGATCAAATTTGCTTATAATAGATTTCACCATAAAAATACAAATTATAAATTGGCCATTAAAATATCTTAACAAGACCAGAATAGTAGAAGTTAGTATTCCCAAACACCAATGAATGGGTATAAAACCCAGAATTCTTTTCTGAGGGGAAAAAAGTGCGTCTTATATGGGGGGGGGGGGGGGAATGGAAATGCTAATTAAGATTTAAATTATATTTTGACTTCAAATTTTTGGTCAAAATGTTTAGTTTGTGATCCTCCTTACCCCAGGCAAGAAATAAATACACAAATAAAACATCAACAATTTACCTGGATTCACGCATGTTTCCATTCTCTTCAATAGACAATTCCTTATCGTCACTCAGAAGCTGTTCCTTTCTTGGCGAGTCGGTCTCAGAATCAGATTGGCATCGTTCACGTTTTTTACTGTGTTTGGGACAATAGGCCTGAAATATGAAGGAATAAAAACATTATCTCAATTCATATGTAAAACTTGTAATATATTAGGACATTAGAGATCTTTAAGGGTGGGGAAGACTACTCCCAGTTGATGAAACAATTGCACAAGAATAATTATGGATGAATATGATAAAATAAAGTTATTGTAATAAGGAAACGTCTACCCACAACACTGGTTTAAATACTGTTGCTGGGTTTAGGTTATTCATGTGTTCAGACATTTATATGTATCTATCTATGTATCCGGACTTCGCCCAGCCCTAATCGTTCATAGTAGAAACTTGAAATTTTGCACGCACACATTTCCCTCAATGAGTAGGGAAAATGTTTTTTTTAATCCCCCCCCCCCCTAGGTTTTTGGAAATGGGTTCAATATGCAATGTAAGTTTATGCTAAATTGGTCACTAGTTAATGCCCGCTTTTTTTTTTTCTTTTTTAAATTCAGACCTTTTTTTTTAATAGATCACAGCCCAACAAAAGAAGAAAGAAGTAACTTATTCAATGATCACCCTCTTTTCCCAACTTTTTAATTGATAACCCCCAACACAGCATATATGGGTGGCAGTGATTCATAACTTCCCTTGGAAAGCTAGTCTTTTTTGTTTTGAACATTTCATTCAGCTCTTCTATTTTCTAGCCTTCCTCCAGGAGTAGATGTGTCACAATTATTCACCAGATGCTATACACACACACACACAATCCATGAAATAATGACTTCATCTTAGAAACTAGAGACAAGACATGTACAAAAAAAAAGGCAGAGGAATATTGTTAAAATACCTTTAATTTCACACCTCCCTCTTCTTCCGCTTCAAGTGTGGTTCTCATTTCGAGATTATTTCGAAATGCACACGTTACATGAAAAGCCGTTTTACAAGTCTTTATAGAGCATTGTATGCAGGCACCAATGCGCTCCTTACAAAGACAACATAACAATGCCCAACGGCTTGGCTGCAACGAAAAGGAAAAAACAAATATTCATTTCAGAAATTAAGCCATTTTAAAAGATACATAAACACAAGTACATTTCAAATCAATCTTTATTATTCAAATGGTTCTTCGGACAATTTAACTCCTTGTTACTGGTGTTGTAAACACGAGGTTTCGGCCGACAAATAACAAGGAGTTCAATCATCCGAAGAACCATTTCAATATTAATGACCTTTCTCAAAACTATAGAAAATATCAATCTTTATTAGTCTCATTATTTTTATTATTAGTATTATTAAAATATAAAGGATTTCAATTACAAAACCACTTTTCACAGCAATTTAATAACTATCATCATTTACTTCTGCCAATGGAGGAGGTATATGTATTCAGTCCTGTCTGTCTATCCATTCACACAATATCTCCAAAAGTTCTCAATGAATTTCAATGACATTTTGTGGAAGGGTTGGTATGGAAAAATTGGTTAAATTTTGGGGCAGATCAGGAATTTTTACAATTAGTTCCACTGCATCGTAGCTATATATGAGCTGATTTTAATTCAGTTTTCTAGTTAATGTACTGCATACCTACCAAGGTATGACACTGTCCGAGGAAAACACCTCCACACAAAGTAGGGCGAATTAACCACCAAAAATAAATCGCATCATATGGACTGATTTGACCGATCACAGCTAAAGCTAACATTTCTTTTTACTTTTGTACTAAGCTGGCACAGCAATGACTGTTTGAATTTTAGAAAAAAATGATAATTTTTTTTATTATTAAATCAAGTATTGTAAACCATTTTTATTAATTTTTGACCGCTATTTACCCTCATCTTAATTGTTAGTATTTTTTTTTTAAAAAGCACAATCTATAAAATGGTTTACAATAAACGAATAAAACAATAATACTGCCGAGCCAGCTTTACTGATTAATTGTGATTAAACAAACTAAAAATTAGGATGAATGTAAATAGTCAAAAATTAATAAAAATAGTTTACAATACTTCATTTAATAAAGAAAAGAAAATTATTGTTTTTTACTAAAACTCAAACAGTCATTGCTGTGCCAGATTAGTACGAGAGTAAAAGAAAATGTTAGCTTCTTTAGTGGTGATCGGTCAAATCAGTCCTTATGATGCAATCCATTTTTGACAATTAAGTCGTCCTAGTTTGCCAAAAGCTTTATAACACCTAAGCAATTCTCCCAAAAGAGAGCTCAATGTTCTGATACAAGACCTCAGTCGGTCAAAAAGCCAATCTAGCAAAACTGATATCATATTTGGAATCAGCACCACCAAAGTTAATAAAATCACTCTAATATCATTGGCAATAAAATTATGTACCCTTTTTGTTAATTACTGAATCCACCCCAAAATTTAAACAATTATTTCTTACCGTTCGAGAAAATTTAATTCAGAATTTTTGGAGATAGTGTGTGGGCAAACAGACAGACACAAGTGAATACATATAGCTCTTCCAACTTGGTTGGTAGATGCAAAATATTTACAAACTAAACATTATTTTGGTTCTAATTTCATTCATACAGACACACATCATTCTAATCAATGATTTGTTTTTGAAAATATGCACAAAATAATTTACTTACAGGAATTTGTGAAATTTTTGTGATTGGCTCCATTTTCTCTACACAGCCTATGCTAACCTCTGGGATCCACAAGGAACAGCTTACATGAGCCCACTTCATACCACTTCTGTGGGAAAACGAGGCAGATATTATGACAATTACAAAAACAATCAAATGACATGGTAAGTAAAAATAACATGGAAATATATCAATTAATCAAAAGGTATTTGTTTTTGACTAAACAAAATTAAAACTAGCATTCCAAGGGAAATTATGAATCACTGCCACCTATATATGCCTTCTTTTTATCTCGTAAATTAAACAGTGGTGGTGGACTGTGATCGCTAAATAGTCCAAATTTTTAAAAAAAAAAAAAAATTTTTAAAAACCCAAGTGAGAATGCTGCTGGACACAGACTAAGGGATCAATTTGGCATAAACTTATTGTAAATTGAACGCCCCGCTAAAAACATTTTGGGAGGGAATTTTTTTTAAAAATAAATAAATAAAAAAATAATTTTCTCTACACATTGAGGGGTGTGTGTGTGCACAATTTTACATAGATACATATAAATGAATAACCTAAACCTAGCAACAGTATTTAAACTAGTGTTGTGGGTAGCAGTGATTAATTATTGCTCCAGTTTCCTACACCATAAGTATTTCTATACAGAAACAAAAATAAATATTAATAGTTATTTCTTTTGGGAAATGAATAAATAACTATTTTAACAGTGGAAAGTCAAATATCTTTAAAATGAAAATGTTGAGTTTGTATTGGAGTTAACTGTTTTTAACTCTTTCCTCCCTAAGAGACAAATTTGATAAGTTCCCTGCCTGCCTGACTCCCTTCATCTAACAAAGTGCCTTGTGCCCTGAAACTAATCTAACAGCCTGTTGCTGAACTAAAAAAAAAAATACAATGGGCAGTAAATAAATTGATATATCTCTTAATATTAAATGTACACTTACTAAACTTCCCAATGTATCATTTCTAAGTCTGGTGAAATAAAACCAGCAAAAAGTTAATTGAAAAAGGTATTATTATCGACTGATTGGCATTGTTATGATTTAAATTTAAACATGTTTTTTTTAGTAAATTCTTTTATCATTTAAAAAAAAAAAAAAAATTGTTTATTTTCAATAAAAACAAATTATCGATAAACTGCTTAGCAGTATCCAGTAATTTTGGAGCTGGTACAGGAATGTCTGTAAAATCATCAATGTTTAGATTCTGTAAGCGACCAGTCCAAGTCAAGCGATCGCTACTGCCATTGTTTAAAAGATCGTAATTTTCGACCTTGGAGTCGCTCAAATCTTCATCAAAATCACTTATATCAACATCAGAGATGTTGATAGAATCCAATTGTAAAATATTTCTTTGAGCAGTTTGTACAGGTTCATGCGAAAATCCATCAAATACCAAATCATTAAAGTCACACGTGGTATTCTAAAATGGATTCTCATTCTAGTCTCGATAGAGATTCGAAATTCCTGTGTTACGTTTATTGTTAACGGATTAAATGAAGGGAGAAATAGGTTAAAGGTTTCCCCATACAGATTCGTAAGCTTCATTTTGATTGGTTGAGATTCTAAGTGATCCCCTACAGACCGCCAATATGATTAATCAGAGTTAATTTAACAAACGCTACATAGCACACCTGTAGTCATGTTCAAGTAAAGAACGCAATTTTTCTACCACACCTAACAGCGTTATCAGAGCAAAAGCAAATTTTTGTTATCAAGCCCTGAGTCATTTTCAGGGACGAATGAGTTAAACTAAAAAGCAATCAGAGAGTGAATATCTCTGCCAACACAATTGTCATTAAAAACTGAAAATCAGTTGTATTATAGCTATGATAAAGGGGAGGTAATTGTGAAAGTTTCGATTTTGCATATTTCGGGTTATTGCCGTAATATATGAAAAAATATTTCTTAATAAAAAAAATAAAAATTTTTTTTTTAAAAACCTGGATCCGCCCCCAAATTTAACCAATTATTCCTTAGCCCATAGCCAACCCTTCTACAAAATGAGAATTTTTGTAGATATTGTGTGAACAAATATGGGTGAATCAAGGCATAGCATATATATGTTTAACCTTGGGGTGAATATACCTTTTCTAACTTGATTGGCAGAGGTAAATGACCTACACAAAATGTATCGGCTGCTCTGAAGCAAAAACTATCCACCAAACCTAGATTAAGTTTTTTTTTAAAACATTTCATTTACTTTTTTTTTAAAATTTAATTATGCAAATGTATTTTCTTCCAAACAAGTTAATACTTGGCATTAAGAAAAAAAAGAATATGATTTCAAACGAAACATGTTTGTTAATTTGTACTACTGAATCGACGATTGTTAATTTGTACTACTG
>VCCN01004206.1:2697161-2726311 GCA_006491835.1 Architeuthis dux | reverse complement strand
TGTTCATTTGTACTACTGAATAGACGAATGTTCATTTGTACTGAATAGATAAATGTTCATTTGTACAATTGAATAGATAATGTTAATATCATACCTTGTACTTTTCATGGCTCCATCAACATTTGGGCACAATATACAAACAGGTTTTACCCCTAAAGCACATGGTCTACACAGCCAGCTTCCTTCAGGAATTGTTTGAATACCGTAACAAGCCTAAAAACAAACCAAAAAACAATGACAAGTCAAAATGACAAGTAAAGACAAAAGCCAAAACTTGGTACAAGCCTATATTTTCTATGGGAGCACTGAAAATCAAAAACTCAAGTAGGAGACTTATTTCCCATATTTAGACACTATATAAATTAGAGGACAGATAGGTTGGTAGATGTATTTAGTGTAATATTGGGGGAAAGAAATAGATAGGTAACATCATTGAACTGATGATATTAGAGCACTAAGAAAGAAACCACATAGCCATGTTCAGCAATTCATAAGCTTAGTTTCTGTATTATTCTGGCTAGATTTCAAAGAAGTTATTTTACAATGATTGCAAAATTAATACAAAAAAGATTACCCTGGGTAAAGTTCGTCTGAAAAGAGCTGAAAGGCTTGATCTCTTGATTCATTGTGGTGATAATGTAATGTGCCTACCTGATGAACACAAATATCACAGCCATCACAGAACACCATTTCATTATTCTCTTCAGTGTCAGGCTGAAAAAAGACAATACAAGAATAAGTTTCATAAATCGCAGGTTATCAGAGTAGTCAAACTAACTCACAATACCATTAAAAAATAAAAATTACATCTCACATTTAAGAAGATTTCAGTTGAAAATTCAGTTAATCCCTGATTAGCATGGTTATTCGTTTCCATGATTTTGATTGTTTTGTTTAATGGCACATCGACCCTTGGTGAGTCATTTAGTGCCGGATTCAGTAGGGGAGAGGAGATCCCATGTCCCTGTGACTAGAGACTTGAGGGGGGAGAATCCCAAACCCCTGTCACGGTTCCATGAAAACCCTGTGCTAATTGAACATACTATTATATTAAAACTGCAGTAATTAGTTCAAGAACTTTCTAAATTACGTGGTTGAATTTTTATAAATGCATTTTAACCAGATTTGAATGTAATCTAATTATTAGATTACAATTAACTAACTAATTACTGCAGTTTTAAGAATAATAAAAATGTGTTCATTATTCAACAGTTTATTGAAACAATTATGATTTAGTGTCGTCCTTTTAGGAGCAGTCCCCAAAATTCCTGACTCAGCCAATCTGAATCAAAATTTGTCCCCTTTCCCATTAATCATGCCCACATTTCTGTTTTACTCTTTTTCGGCATCTCTTATTCTCCCCCCCCCCAACCAGCCTCAACCCCAACACCAAACCCGTCCATAGCGTTACTTTTCTCTCTCAAATGTATTCCTGTATATAAACTTTTTTTCTTTGCAAAGTTTGTTCACCTGATCTGAACAAAATGTTTCATTCTATTTGAAGGAGGAAAACTAAAACAATTAGAAAAAGTCCCTCACACGCATCTTATATCAAGTTAGTTAAACCATAGAAATCTTTATTTAAATCCTAGTTTTGTGTGTGTGTGTGTGTGTGTGTGTAGGTTGCTAGTAGCTAGCCATGGCTAGGGTGCAAAATAGTCTGGCAGCGGTTCTGTTTACATTACAATGACAAAACAATTTTCCACTTGACATTTGAAAATATTACCATTCTAATTGAGATTTGATCCGTGTTATTCAGGGTTTGGTGTCAATTTATAAACCATGTAAAATAAAAAAAATCGTGCTATTCGAGGGTTTGCTGGACATAGAATTTATAAAGTGAAACGAAAGAGGGAGACAAAATAGAAATTCTTTTAAAGAGGTGAAGTTTTCTTTACAAAGATTTATTTTAAATACTTCCAAGTGAGGATTCTAATTTTCACTTATATTAATCACCACTACCAAAGGTTTAGGTTATTCATGTGTTCACACATTTATATGTATCTATCTAGCCCTAACCATTCATAGTAGAAACTTGAAATTTTGTACACACACTCCCCTCAATGAGTTGGGAAAATGCTTTTTTTGTGTTTGGGATTCAATTTTCAATGTTAGCTAATGCTAAATTGGCCACTAATCTGTGCCCACTTGTTTTGAAAATTCAGACATTTGACCACAGCCCAACTTTTTAATTGATCACACCCAACACAGCATATGTTACTACTACTACTACTACTACTACAACAACAACATACATACATACATAATTCATTTTTGTTGATACACCAGGCTTACTTAAAAATTGGAAGGCTTTTTTGGGGGCCACCTTTCAACCAGAAAACAATAATAAAGATGGAACTTACTGAGCGACAAACATCACAGATAACATCTTCATCATACTCTATTCCAAGTCCTTCTTCTGTTTTGATGGTTTTCTGCATGCTTTCATGGCTCTAGGAAAAAAAAAAAAAAGAAAGAAAAAAAAAAAATGAGTTAATTTTTATTGATTGTTGGATTTATCGGCAAATCAACCTCTGGTCAGTTTATTTAATGCCAGAATCCATTAAAATTAAAAACTGAAGGTCAAAAAATGTTAGGTTTTTAATAGGGTTTTAAAATTTTTTTATTTTTTTAATTTAATATTTAACCCAAATGTAAATTAGTTACTCAAGTTTTCTTGGAGTAAAAAATTCAAACAAAATCTTAATAAGCCAATAAAAATATTACCTGTTTTTCTAATTCCTCGATAATCCTCTCCATAATCCATTCATCTATCATACTCTCACCTAAAAAACAAACAAAAATCACAAGATTAATCCTTATTCAAATAGTTGTATAAAAAGAAGTTATCTCAAATAGTATAGCTAAAAGCTTCTAGGCTGTGTATATGCTTAGGACTTATAGATTACTAGTAAAATGCCTATTGCTTTGCTATCAGTATACCTACGGGTGGAAATCTAAAGCACTGTAGTATCTGAATAAACTCATGGGAGTTGCCTGAAGCGACCATCCATGGCACTTAATCAAATCTTCCATTCACAAACACTCGAAAGCAAGTTAATTCCACCTCATTTACTTTCTTGTCTTTCTTTTGTCGACTAGCAACTCTTGCTACTGAAACCCTATGCTCCACAAGGAGTCTACAGGAATAACATTAATAGTAGTAATAGTGTATAAAGACTGCTCCAGCCACCAGGCTCTGCTAATACGAAAGCCATATCTTCGTGGCAATCGTTTCGGCAGACATTTGTCTTCCATCCAAACAATATGGCCGCTCCATCTTAGTTGTTGATGATGAAGGCTTCAAAACTTGTTTTTGCTTCCTTCAGGACGCTGACATTGGTTCTTGACAGCATTGGTGGAGGCTTTCAAGAAAGGCATAAAAACAACGATCAAAAGGAAAGAGAAACGTGAAGATTTCTTATTATTTACCCATCTCTTCCCGCTCTTCATTGACTTGTGTGAGCCAGCACACATCAATGTCATCAAGGTCATAACGCACCACTTGTTCTGCGAGCTGCTGCATTCCAGTCAACTCATGCATGCCTTGACGGTAGGTCTCATCTGCTGCCGCATGCAATAACTTGCGAGTATTACGCAAACTGAAACCAGAAAATAAAAAACACTTAACATTATAAAGTATTATTTAATCATGTATTTTGTAACTATGGAGGATTACTAGTTTTCACAACATTTTAATGGATTTGCTTGTCATTCTACAAACATTTTTAATTGAGTTGTTGTCATTCTACAAACATTTTAATTGATCTCATCAACATGTTTCAGCTGAATACAGATGCAAGAGGAAAGATTAGCCACTAACCCTATTAATAATTATAAAAAAACTAATTAATGATTTGCCAATTAAAACTGTTAACAGAAGTAATGAAACAAAGTCTATCTAGACTTCCTATTTATTAATAAAGCAAGTTGAATACTTTTTTATACTGTGTCTAATAACAATGATTATACAGGGTGTCCAAAATGTAATGCCCGATTTGTCCCAAAACAATTTTATTGATGCATTAAACTACAGCTCTAATAAACAGAGATATGCAATGCGTGGTTCAATACGACTGCCGTGTATTTCAATGCATTTATTCAATTGTCAAGCTACGCATCTCAACAGACTCTGACAAAGTTAAACGTCAATGATGGCAACTTTTCCCTCTATTCTGGCTGTCAATTCTTGGATGGTTTTGTACGATACACTAGGTTCTTTAGGACTCCCAACAGAAAGAAATCTCGAAGAGTAAGGTTATTTCGCTGGCCATTCAATAGCACTACATCATCCTAATCAGCGATCTTCTAAATTATCATAAAGCCAAGTCTTGCACAATGCATCCGTAATGAGGCTGGGGATCATCTCGTTGAAAATAATAATCAGAGAGCATGATTTACGACCACAAAACATTTTAGAAACTTTTGGGACAAATTGGTGATTACTTTTGAGACACCCTGTATTTTTATTTATTCAATTCAGAATGGTTTCAGTGAGCAAATACAGTTGAAGGAATTACCAAATCTGACAGAAAAAAATGTGACTAGAATTAACAAACGGCAGTTCTGTAAATTCAATCTCAATTTTTACAAAAATTAAATTGAATTTTGAAAGTTAAAGAAGAAGAAGAAGAGTAAACTAATGTTAAAATATTTAAATTACATAAGCTTACAGTTTGAAGTCCCCAGTTTTAGCTTTTTCTCGGAGAACTCTGAAAAAAGAAAAAAAAAAGATTCAGCTTTCCAAAAACAAAGTCCAATACAGAATTCAAGTTAACAAAATAATGAAAGTAGGATTCTTCAAAGTATTTGTCTTACAAAATATGAATTCTCGATTGAATTAAGTAGACAGAAGCTTGTTTACAAATGCTGTCCAAAAAAATGTAAAAAGTAATTTTAAAATTGTGTTGTACTTATGAAATATCAAAAGCATTTATGTGGCTCTGCATTTTCTTGCTTATCTTCAATACTTCCTGAATATTAAACTAAACTAAAACTGAATAATTGTGGAGTTTTATTTATCAAGTTTAACATAAAATTCTATGCTTCTACTGCGTCACCAGAAGAGTCCACTACATTAAGAAATTGATTACATGTTGCATTTTACATATGTCTATTAGTAAATAAATAGATAAAAACTAACCATGGAAAAATAAAGGATAATTCGTATAAATCCCATTTCTGAAGGTATGAACAATGAAATAACTTACCGAACATGAATTTCTGGGATGCTTCCAGGGTTGACCGGTACCTGCACCCCTTTTTCCCATTCCTGACGCCATGGATCAGCAATCTGTAAATATTCCTCAGGTTGAAGGGGGTCAGAATCAGCGAGCTTCATTGCACTAATTAGGTCCTTCCGGAATAACTGAAAAGAGAGAGAGGGGAGAAATAATTAGGCGGGGGAGGAAAGTTTACAGATGAAGATGAAGCACCAACCAACTAAAACAGATGTGAAGGGTCTGGTGAACATGCCGACAGATGTGAATGGTCTGGTGAACATGTTGACAGATAATTAGAGAACAAGAAAATATCATAAAGCATTTTCTGTTTATAGCACAATAGTATTTGAAGACAATTTGGGATTTTCCTCCTAATTGATTGATTGTTTTGTTTAAGGGCACATCAACACTTGGTGGGTCATTTAGTTCCGGATTCAGTAGGGGAGTGGGGGATCCCATGTCCCCATGACTAGAGAATCCCAAATCACTGTCACGGAGACAAATACCACGAGGACCGGGATGGGGGTGTTAGGGTTAAAAAGACCCCAAAAGCTTCTCAGGATGCTAATGGTGATCGCCTTCCAACCAGCTGGCCAAGATATCCTGTGCAACTTCTCCCAGGACGATACCCAAGCATGCCACAAGGACCCCCGAAGGGCTGTGGTTCTCTGAACTTCGAGGCCATGGCGGTTTCGAAGAACAGATACTACACTTTGATCTTGGCCAAAAGGCTGTGAAGCTTTATTTATTTACCTCCCCATGAGGGCAAATTTCGACATGAAGTCTTTTTTTAGTGTGGGGGTTCGGCCTGCACGCGAACGTGCAGAGGAGTGGGGATCCCCTGTCCCCATGCCTAGAGATCTAGGGGGGGTGTATCCCAAATACCTGTCATTGAGACAAATGACACTAGCTCCTCAAGACAGATCCCGAGTGTGCCAATGGGGTGACCGCCTTTTGACCAGCTAGCCAAGATATCCTGTGCAACATCTCCCAGGTATCCGAAGATACCCGAGCATGCCACGAGGACCCCCCGAAGGGCTGTGTTTCTCCGAACTTCGAGTCCATGGTGGTCTCGAAGCGCAGATACTAAACTTCGCTCTTGACGCGTTATCAGCCGCAGCCAAGATATCCTGCGCAACTTCTCCCAGGACGATACCCGAGCATGCCACAGGACCCCATACGGGCTGTATTTCTCCGCACTTCGAGGCCATGGTGGTTTCAAAGAACAGATACTACACTTTGATCTTGGCCAAAAGGCCGAGAAGCGATCAAGATTTTCCTCAGTGTACATACTTGATATTTGTTTTTTTTTTAATATAAAACACATACACACTTGTGTATATGTTTATTGCAATCAGTTTTATATGAGAAGGAAAAAAGAAAAAAAATTTAATCAAATGAGAAAAATGCAGAGGCTGCATAAAAGCTAAGGATGTTCCACCTACCTCAGCAGGTTTGTTATGGTTTGACCCAAAACTTGGACTTCGTATTCCATTAGGACTTAATTTGTCGGCTGAAAGAAAATTCAGTTTCAATTAGAATAAAAAATTAATAGAATCCCAAAGTGAAGGCAAAGGCAAAAGAAAACTTGGCGATGTCTCTTGTCTGATTAACAAATTAAATTTAGCAATAATAATAAGAAAATATATAACAATAAAACATTTAAGGAAAGTTTTGCACCAACGTATAATCAAATGGTTTGTTAATCACTGCTATCCACAACACTGGTTTATTGCTAGGTTTAGGTTATCATAGTAGAAATTTGAAATGTTGCGCACACACGAGTAGGGAAAATGCTTTTTTTGTTTTTTGTAAATTCCCTCCATAATAGGTTTTTAGTGGGGGCTTCAATATGCAATGTAAGTTTATCCTTAATTAATACCTTAGTTGTTTTGTTTTAAATCATGAATTTATGGTTCAAACCTTACTGGTAGCATTTTCATCACGGTAACTGAATTATGAATATGTTGTCATCCAAAGATGAGTACAACACTACAAAAAATATGTTTGGCAACAGTTTCAATTCTGTAGAGTTTGGTCATTAATAATACTTGATATCTGTTTTGATTGTGTAATATTCCACTAGAAATAATAAAATCCTGCTATATTTGGTTTAGAAGACAATTAACTTTCTATTAAAAAGTGGTAGGGACGTACTTATTTATGGGCGATACTGTATACCTCCCCAACTTTGTTGGCAGAGGTACAAAATCAGTTTTAAATCTGTAAAAACTTTATTCAGACGATCAACTCAGCTGAACGCCACTCTTTGCTTCTGGGAGAGAATTTGTCATCTAGCTGGATCAATATTTAAGATAATAGATAAAATCTATCTTTTATATTTGAAGAGTGACTCCTTAAATTCTTACATTTCATTCATATTAAAACATCAAAGTTGTCCCTCGAAAAACAGAGAATGATAGGGATTTTAGAAGACTAAAATCATAAAGTCAAGAGCATCTACATATCCCAAACAGACTATATACCCTGCTACCCTTTATAAGTTTGATCGTCACTGGGTGAGCTAAAATGATGTGTTAGTCTAAGAAATATCTTGAAAGCCACAAGGATGTAGACATTCACTTATGATGAACGATTTATAAATCAAACAAGTTACCTTTGCGTTCTTCCTCGTCATCACTGCTAAGACGAGCCCTCTTTTCTCGTTGGCATTCGATTTCTGAAAATACAGACAGACATTGTTAGAAAAAATAGCTATTTAGCTAAGTGTCTTAAATTTCAAAATATTAAATAATAGTCAAAATATTCAAATAATTATATTTTTATAAGCATAGTAAAGGCTATTTAAAAAAAATATTTAGATAAAAAAAGACATTGTGTTATTCAATCTTACATGTTTGTATATCAAATACAGACATTGTGTTAAACTGTTTACATTATTTAGAGGAAAGTTTTTAAATATCTTTCAAAGATAAAAAAACTTTGCCAAGAATGCAAATAGACACAAACAAAGAATAACAATTCACGTCCTTTTTTAAAGCATAATTATACATTTAAAAAAAAACAAACAAAAAACAGCAGCTTATCTTTTCAAATGAAGAAGAAAATGAAAGCATATTACGGCAAGATGAAGGCGAAAAAAGGTTTGAAGTAAATCTAGTTAGACACCTCAGTAGAATAAAGTCTAGTCATTTTAATACAAATGTTGTGATATAGTGCCACTGGAGGTGATTTCTGGGCTAACACCTGGGTGAAAGTGGAAGTGACCCTGGTGACCTCAGGAAATGTGCATATGCGTGGGTGTGCGAAAACAGGAAATAAACACATCAGCGTGGGCGTTCGAAATCCCATAAAAGCAAGAGAGAGACAGGACACCCGGACAGCTCCAGACCGAGAGTGGAGACAGACATCAGCTGGGCTTGGGAGCACGGGGCAAGTTCCCCTGTTGGGAATAGGCAGGCTCCCATTATCTCTCTCCCACCCTTCACTCTCAGCCACTACACAATGTATTCTTATAAAATAAAAATACGTCCTCATATTATTATAAACAAGTTTTGAGTCTTCCTTTCTCTCCAAGTTCAGGATTTCCCTCCCGCAACTGAGCAACCCAACGACGAGAAGACTCATGTCGACATAACGTGTAAAAAGAGGGGATACAACACAATATATATTAAGGGAAGCCCCAGAAACCTTCTGCTATAAAATGAAATAGGCACAGATTTATAACTGGATTTAAAAAATTGTTTTCCTTACATTTTTGCACACATGCAAAAAAACAATAAGTTTAAAATAGACAGGCACATACACAAACATTCTCTCTCTCTTAATATATATACACACACACACACAACTCAGCTAGATATGGATAAAATACAGAGATCAATGACCAAAGAAACTTGCATATGCAGGTGTTACTATATTTATTTTGTCCAAAATTTAAGCGCAGTGGTTAACACAATTGAATTCTGACATTCTAAATTTTTTTTTCTGTTTATAAACCAAAAGATTAAAACAAGCAACTCATGTTGGTTTGAACTGAGGGTAATCACATTGTTACAAAATCTAATTCCCCTAGTCCCAATGGTCTGGTCATATGCACCCTAAAATAATAACATTTCTGTTATAACCAGAATATACACAAAAGTGTGCAAGGGTGTATTAACCCCAACCCAAACAAAATATTTTGTAATCACCCCCCCCCACAAAGTCTTGTTGAAATATACATTTGGCACGCTTGATAGGGGTTGCATATACTCATACTGTAACAGCTAACTATTTAACAATAAAGCTAAAACTAGCTATATTGTTAAATAGTTAATTAGCTGTTACAGTATGAGTTTAACCCTTTGTAGGGCACCCCTAAAAGTATTTTAGATATCCAAACAACCTTTTTATATGTTAAACTAGACCTAACTACATGATATTTTCAGTGGAAAGTTTTCTGAAATTTCTGTTTATGGTGGCAAAACCCCCTCTGATGAAGTGATCATATATGGTGCCTCGCCCAAAAAGTGACCAAAAATGGAAAATATTAAAAAATTATAGTAGAAAGTTAAATAAAACATAGAATTAAACAATAACATTTAATATAATGAATAGTTACAAAAAATTGATATTGACAAAAAGAATAACATCTCCGGGTTGATTTTAAATTGCCAAAAACAGGCTAATTTAATGGGGTGTGGTATGCCTCAAAACAGTTTCTGTCTTTGTTCAAGCACAAGTGTACTTTGCAAAGCTTGCAGACCACATTGTTATATGTTGTCTTTGTGGCTAAAGTATTTGTATGTGGCTGACAGGTCCTCAGGTGATCATATATAGTCACTTGCCCCATAATGAGTTAAGCCTAGAGGTTCACACCTAACCTTGTTCCACCCAAATTTCCCCCCTTGATTTTCTTCCCCTTTAATTCACCCCCCATGTATGGTGGGGGGGGGTAGTCAACTTTATGCACCCCAGAAAGTGTGTTAATTACCAAAATCAGGCTACACCAGCAGAAAGTTAAAAAGAATACAATTCAACTCCAATTCAACTAACCAGTGGCAGCTGCAGAAAAGGCATCACCCTCCCCTGTACATGCAATTACGACGATATGTCACAACATATTTCCAGTGCAATTATTAATACAGGTTAGCATCGCATCTAAATCCATAAATGTTACACATGCTGGCTGATTTTTTTAGCTGACCTACATTTGAAATAGATATAAAAGGATTTCATCATGCAAGAAATATTGCAAGTATCAGCACTGACTAATTATATAAATGATAAAATACCAGACCATTTATCCCACTCCCAGGAAACCGGCTATTTTTAAAACTGGCGGGTTTTATAGTAGTTTACTGCGTGGCCCACACATTGTTTTAATTTTTGCATTGTTGATTTACCCCCACGTGAAGATAAGTGGATTAATATGGATTAAACAGACCAGGTTTTTGAAGTGGATTAATTTTGTAGATGTTATAAACAGTTTTGTTCTCTACTTTTCTTCATTTACTTTTCCTTCTATATTTTAATTTGGTTTAATAAAGATCAAACGGACCCCGCTTTAGAAGTGGTTTAATTTGTATCTGTTAAATACAATTCTGTTCTTTACTTTTCATTGTTTATTTTATATCTCAAGTATATATTATGCCTTGGTCCAGAAATCAGGAAAATCCATAAATTTTGTGTCACCTCCGGTCCCAAGCTTGCCAGATAAATGGTCTGGTATTTACATAATGACAATATTGAAAGTGCATACACACACGAAAGAAAGGAAAAAAAAAACTGTAACAAAGATGAGGAAAAGGATGAGAAACTCACCAGGGCTTTGTTCTCTTCCTAAGGATTTCTTGCTACGAACTGACATGGTTCACTGAAAAGGAAAAAAAAAAACATTTTTTAATTTAGGATTCAAACAAAATATTTAAAAATAAGTTTACTCATTCTTCATAACAAAGTACTTTTTCCTACATAAATTATGTGCTGTTCTAACACAGAATTTGATATATAGCTGTGAACATTATCAATAGATAATAAAATATAATTTTTAGATGCGGCCACACATCTCTACAAGACACTTTTCGTCCGATCGGTCCATAATGTTAAATATCAATTTTCTCAGCTGTATCATGTTGGATTGATATGAAACTTGGTCCAGATCTTCGGGTGAATAATCTCATCTTCCTCCTGCTACTACTACTTTGAATCTCTTCGAAATTGGAAATCATTTTTTATTGGGAAACTCGATCACACACAGCTCCTCCTCTTACAGAGTGAGGAAAGATTTGTGACTTTTTAGACCGTTTCAAGTTAGATTGAGTTGAAATCTAGGTCAGATCTTCGGTTCAATCGGGTGTGTCCATTAAACTCATTCAAGGAAATCTATATCCATCAGACAAAGCAAACTAGAAAGCATTCAGGACACATATCTCTGCTAATGCCATACACTAACTAAAAACTGAATGAAAGTCAGTTCATATATAGCTACAATGAAGGGGAAGTAACTACGGTTTTTGTATTAGTTGAGTTTCCATATTTTGGACTATTATCTTAATATATGAAAAAATATCTGTGATTTTTAGAATCTGCCACAAAATGTAATCGATTCTTCCTTAGCCCATGGTGCACCATTCCACAAAATGTTATTGAAATTCATAGAGAACTTTTGGAGATATTGTGGACAAATATGAGTTAATACATTTCTCAATTGGGAAAAAAAGAAAAAGAATCCTGGATCCGCACCAAAACCAATTCTTCCTTAGCCCATGGTGCACCATTCCAGAAAATTTCATTGAAATTCATGGAAAACTTTGAGAAACAGACACGAGGGAATACATATACCTCTTCCAACTTTGTTGGTAGACGTAATAATACTAGGTTTTCATTCCAAAAGATCCGTTTGATGATCCACAGGATTTATTCCCTAATGAAAACCGTGTGAGCTGCACATTCCCACATAGATTCAATAGCAAAGTCAACATTGCTAACCTGTCAGAATTTGCAGTTTAATCATGACGGACAACAAACATGATGAATTAAGTCAATGATTATCATAAGAGAACAATAATTCCAGACAAAAAGCAGCAATCATAAAGAACAATTGACCAATTGTAGAAGTTATTAATTATCATCCTATAATAGGTAATGGTAAACCAACACCTACAGGGGTTTAGCAAATAAATCAACACTGTCAAGCTAGTATGTATACATACTATAAACTAACCAATGGCATTCATTTTGACACTATTTAAACCGTACAAACAATAAAGTTTACACAATCTCGAAAATGGCTGAACGTACAGTCGAAAGCGCACAATCTGATATATCATTCGGACAATATTTATATACATTGCATCCGAACATACATTCTCTTGTGCACAAACAAGAAAAATTAACCAAAAGATGAAAAGGTTTTCCTTGTCCGTCGTATTTACCCAAACATGCATTAATGAGAGGATTACTGCCCAAATACACAATATACTATCAATTATTAGATGTACAAATATATGAAGGATATAAATGATCTTGATGTTCTTGGAAGATTTAAGTGAATTCATCCCAGTTTATGATTGAAAATTTCATTAGAGTCTTATGTCTATGTAGATGAAGATATCAGCCAGTACATATCACGGTGGACGATGCATGAAATTTATTTGTCTTCCCACGAGGGCAAATTTGACACACAGTTGAGTTTAAAGTGGGGGACCCTCACGCGTATGTGGTTGGTTCCAGAAATTGTCCAGTTCCATCGGCACATCCCTTTTTGGGACACCTCAGGCATCAAGCAATGAATCTGAACATACCCTTTTAAGTGCCACGCAGAGGTGCAGCTTATGGGGAACTGGACAGTATATACTTTTGGGGGCCCATAGGGCCGATGGACATATACTTGCAATTTTCACAACAAAAATTCAGTGAATAATGAGGATCAATGAAATCGTCAGTTAATACACTAATATTTAATACAAAAAAAAAAAACTGAGCTGAAAAGTACCAAATGTGCCATCATACATTTTCCAGGCTCGCAATGCTTAATGCATTATCAAGTAATAAACAGTGAAAATCATCTAACAATTAGAAACTGGAATGTGATGAATTTTCACATTGAATACACAGCATTTCAGTTTCTTTGTTGTATTTAGCAATACAAGAAAAAACTTCACTTTTATACTATCCAAATGGTAGTCAAATATGGACTTTATCTGGATTATTATTTTTAAATTTTCATAACATCCCACAAACAAACTCTTTTACAATGCTAATATTATAGTGGACAATTCAGTTCTATGAAATAACAATTATAGTATTTGAATAGACAATGAGGATACACAAGTTTTGTGGATTTTTAAAAAAGTTTTTAACCAATCTTCAAAATTTCAAATGTGAAGTATGTTTCATTTCTACAATTCCACCGTATCTCAAAGAGTAACAACACTTCCTTCCAGGGCTTGAAATTAACATTGTCTCGGGACGTAAAAATGTGTTCGGAACAAACAAATATCTTTCCTAGGATGCCTCCAGGACGGAACTGATTTTTTTAACAAATTTGGTGAAGATTGTTTTTCGGGACGGTAGTGAATAAAGTTAGTCTGGAGTCCTTTTTCCTTCTCAATTTTCCTAAGAAGAATAATTCACTTTTAGTACAAAATTATTTTACACTTGACAAGCCATGGATGCAAAAAATGTTTATTGAGAATTTTAATAATGGGAGGGGGTGGGGGATGAAAAATTGTAGGCAAATCTTAAATTATAAAGAGTTCAACAAAATTGTAGTTCTTTTATATTTTAACAACAGTGACGAACGTCAACAATGAGTTAGATTAGGGGCTGTTATCAATAGAATAATCCAATAAATAAACAAAATAACCGGGTAGATTTATCGGTCAAATCTAAGGGCGATAACTCACTCGGAAAGAAACGGATTTTGTATTCATCTAATCCGGCAGACGCCTATCTGGATGATTGAGCAACAATAATAGGATGATAGAATAATTCTTAAGTGGAAAACAATTATTTTATAAATATTTTTCAACAAGGATTAAAAAAATTTATGCTAGTATCAAAAATGTCAAGTTTATTCAGAGAATTTAATTTCTGTTTAATTTTCAAGAATAGATAATTTAAAATTATTTTTAAGCAATGATAAACCAACAAAGATGGGAATATTGGTCTGAATAAATTTGTGAATTATAACGATGATTTAATAAACATAAAAAACGTATTAAAATCTGAATGAGTAATTAAAGAGGCTTGTGTCTGGGTGGATGAAGATATCAATCAGCCCATACACATCACAGTGGACATAGGAAATTTATTCACCTTCCCATGAAGGCAAATTTGACACACGGTTGAGCTTAAAGTGGGGACCCTCATGTGTACGTGTGGGTGGTTCCAGAAACTGTCCAGTTCCATCGGCACCTCCCTTTTTAGGGCGCCTCAGGCAATGAACCAGACCCTACTCTTTTAAGTGCAGCCTTGAGGGCTGCATCTGGACACATTGTACACGTTTTGGGGCCACAAGACAAATTCTTGCAAATGTTTACAGCAAAATTCAGTGAATCTATTTTATGAGAGTTTTCCTACATTTATGAGTTTATTTCTTCAGAATTAATGAATAGAAACATTATCTTCTCAAAATTATGCATATATTGTAAAAAAAATAAACACGATACTAATTTATAGTAATTTAGGAGTAGTAATAATAGAACATTTTTTGAAAAATAAAACTTGACCAAGGACACGTTATTTTGAAACAGTAATTAACAGAAAATCTTGAGACATTCCAAAACATGGCAAAATCTAATTTTTCCCAACGTAGTTTCCTGCCAACGTTTTCATTCATTTCTAATTAATAATCAAAATTCATTCTGAATTGAATATGGGTTAAAGATTTAAACATCATTAATTTGGGAAAATTTACAACTCAAATTTGTGTTGTTTTGGCAGTTACCTAGAATATTTGTTAATATGCTATGCAATAAACTAAAAGACTTTCTTTTGAAATGAAAGGTTCCTTGAATAAAAATGTTTAGCTAATATTAACTTGAACGGCAGTCGTTATGATTTCAATCAGTGGCATCCACGTCCCATATAGGCAGAGTAAGCATGAAGTGAATGGTTATATGGACCTCTGAATGTCATATTGTACATTGCACTGTCAGAAATAACAGGTTCTACATATAAAGATCATCTACAGACATTAGTAAAGAAATGTCATTACTTACAATTTGGGATAAAAAGGACCATTTTAGTTGACAATTTATGGATAGAGCTAAAGGCTATACCACACAGGTTGGATAAATGGAGCTTAATTTTTACCTCAGAAAGATAAACAGTCATTTTTAATTAAGCAAAATTAATTCAGAATTCAAGAGCAAATCAAGCGAACTCATTAGCTGAAGATAACACTGGTGTGACAGCAAACAAACGGAAAACTGCTTTTGTAATACGAATACTACTGTGTGCAAATAGCACAGAAAACAAGGACACGAATACTTGTGTGTGCAAATAGCACAGAAAACAAGGACACGAATACTTGTATGTGCAAATAGTACAGAAAACAAGGACACGAACAGTTGTATGTGCAAATAGCACAGAAAACAAGGACACGAATACTTGTATGTGCAAATAGCACAGAAAAGAAGGACATGGATAGTTGTGTGTGCAAATAGCACAGAAAACACGGATACTACTGTGTGCAAATAGCACAGAAAACAAGAGTAGAAAAACTCATTAGGACAAGCCTGGCTCCTACTTCCTTGTGTAATTCTACAATAGATTTTGGAGGTATGCAAGACTTGTCAGTTTAGCGCAGATGGTAACACACCAAACTAGTGATCACTAGGTCATGAGTTCAAACCACAGTAGGGGAATGGGAATTTTACATATCTGTTTACTTCTATTTTTGGTGAGGATTGTTCTTGTTACACAGGAAAGTAAAGTCAACTCTGACTTTGTCCTGGAGCTTGACAAAAAACAAAAAACAAATGGCAAAATTCCAACAAAGATACTCATGGTAAATGAATTATAACATTCTTCATTTTTGATTAGTTTTTTAAATTTTATAATTCATTGATGTTAGATTCTAAAAAAGCAATTCTTTTTTCTTTTCTTTTTTAAATCTCAGTTTCAATCACGGAAGAAAGGAGACATATGCTTGTTATCTTTAATAATCTATTTATCGACTATTCTTATTTTCCTGAATGTGTGGAGGAACATTTCTTTCTAATTCATTTATTTAAGGCTGACTATATCGTAGTTTTTCTTAAAGAAACGAGAGAACACGCATCATTTTTAAAAAGAATGTCATTGTCGAATTATTGAGAACTTTGATTAGTTAAAATCTCTTCTCAAACATTGATTTTTATTTCAGAAGTTAACTTTCTACTCAGGGTTTTATTTCACTGAAACGACAATATTAAAAACTTTTTGTATTTTGAAAAAGGAAAATCATATTATTCTACTTGTTTGTCTGTAAGACTGTTACACTTTCTGACTATTATTCATTCTCTTCATATATTCGCCCCCTTCCCCATCTACCCTTGTAATGTAATGAACAAGGGTAAGGATGGATGAGGATGCTTATGCTTGAATGGGAGCAAATGGGATTCAACCTCCACTACAACTGTCATTCATTACTCCCCCCTCACAAGTCCAAAGCCTAAAAATTAAGTTATAGTAGTAGACCACAGGAATGTGGACAGATAACAAAAGTAATCAATAATAATAGATATATTAGTTTAATTTGCCTTTGCATGTGATTATAATTAATATAGGTACATTCCATAGGTAATAAATTACTGTAACAAAATTATATACTTTATTTGCAGAAATATATGTGAGAGTAACGAGGATATCTTGGTTGCCAAAACCTGCAGAATTTCTACGGTTCAGATAGTAAATAACATTTTACTACAAACTAAGTCACTAGGAGACATTTTCTTATGAACTGTTTTAATTCTAATCGGTCGTTGTTTGTTTTTGTTTTTACTTCAAATTAGACTAACAGAGAGAGAAAAAAGACAACTAAAATCTAATTATTTCTATTTTCATGCATAAAATGTGCAGTATTTTTTTTTAATTTTAAGAGATAAGGTTTTTACCCTCCCTCTATGAAGCCAAAATTTATCACCAGATTTATCTTGCAGTCAAATTAATGGAATTTAAAGTTAAGTCTTGAAAAATCCATCTGTGATCTTCAGATTTCTATAAACATAATCACAAAACAACTATTGAGAAACAAATTAAAATGATTGAAAAATCAATCACTCTTTTTTTTGTTTATGTTCCCAGAATGCCTCACTAAACAAACTGATTCAGTGAAAAGATAAACTCAAAATAAATTCATTACATAATATGAATAATGTATAATATTCATAGTGTTTCAGACATTATTCTAAAAGAGCAGGAGATTCAAACTAAGGGGAAAAAAGACTTTCCCGAAATAAATTGTTCTTTAAAAGTCTGTCTATGCAATGCAATTTTATAGTATTAAAACAAGGCCCGACAAAAGATGGGCTATTCAACTCTATTAAAAGTGCTAACCTGATTTGAAATGTCTAACTGTACTGAACTAGTAGCTGTTTCCACTTAGGTCACTGTGACCACGTCAATGGCAAGCCTTTCAACATTGGTCAGTTATAATAAACATCCATGGCGAGGTTACTCAGTAGAAGGAGGGTGGGTCACGAAATGAATAAAGCGAGGTTACTCTCTGGGCAGATAGACAAAGTTGATACGAACAGAGGTAGGTAGCTGATATATTTAAAATCAAGCAGTACGCCTAAGAAACAATAGAATTAGTTTATTGCATAAGATTTTTAATCTGATTAGTTTATTGCATAAGATTTGTTTAATCAGATTAGTTTGCTAATACCAAACGTTAGTGATTTCACAATAAGCACAGAGGGGTGGTATTTTAGAGTGATATCATACTTTGAATTAACTTTGAATTATTCTTTAGAAATACACCTATAAAATCGCAATGAAAATATTCAGTTCAATGCGTGACAATTCAATTTGTATGATAAAATTCCAACGGGTGATTTATTTCTTTAAAATACTTATAAAAACAGCAAGAATTTAATCTTTTTGAACCATTTAAAAGGCAAGCAATGCTTTCAGGGAAATTATTAACGTCATCTTTATAACATTGTAAATCCCAGGAAAATATGGCATTGTTTTTGCATATAAAACATTTATTTACACAGGGACAACAACACATTGAACTTTCCTAAATAAGTAAAATTTAAATACTGAAGATTAATAAAAATAGATTACATGTAACCAGAACCTAAAAACAGTCATTTGTCGACGAGAGGATTTAATCTAATAATAGCCACTTATCAAAAATGCAATATTTAATCAATTACTAACGTCATTTTCAATTACAAGTGCCCCCCCCCCCCGGGAGGGTAGGTTTTTTTTAAAACAAATTTTTACACAAAGATCTTTGCAATGGAAATATGTCAATAATATTCGTTTTAGCAGCCATCTGCTCTCTTTTGCCAATTAATGAATGGCATGTCAATTGGACTATTTGACTACTGTGGTTTGGTTAATTGAACTACTGAACCAGTCATTTAAAGAAGATAAAAAAGGCTGTTAGAAATCAGTACTACTAACTCAGACGATGTCTGTTACTCGAATCAGTTTATTTATTTTAACTATGCGTCGAATTATTTACAGTCTAAGGATGTGACACTTAGTGTTTGTAAATTAAAATGTTCAGTAGCTTCTCGTGCTGCTATGACTGCATTTGTTGTGGCCTTTACCACTTATTGTCAACCAAGTGGTTATAAATAACATGTCTATCTAGGGCAATAAGCATAATATTATTATTGTAGCTTCGTATGTTTATTAACTAGTGAAGTGGAAATCGATATCTGATACTGAAGAAATGACAATACCATCATATAGTTTGTCTTTCTTCAAACATTTGGATTGCAATGAATGGAATCTGAGGGAATAATTTGGAATCAACATATAAAATTTTTTAAAAAAACACTGAACTCTAGTAATGCAGGTTGGAATGTAAACGTATTTATATCAAAACAAAATTCCTATCCATTCATTCAGAAAAAAAGTGTCTAGTGAATGGCTGAGAAATGTTTGCAAATTAAAATCTTCAATTTGTAGTTTAAAACAAATGAAATGATTTCAATCACAAGAAATTAAGGTTTGTCAGAGACAATTTTGAAAAGATGCTTAACATTTTTTGAATGTTTCAAAAGGTTAAAAACATTTTTGACATTTCAAATTCGTCACTTGGATTTTACAACAGTCTAAGTTGAGATAAGACTTCAAATAAAACACATTCACTGATTGTTTAATGTTTGACACTATAGAATATTCAAAATGAAATTCATAAGGTAAATAAAAAACGAAAGTGAAAATGAACTCAACAACCAGGTTGATCATAAAAACTATCTAGGATTTTTATCTTACTCAACGAAAATTATCTTATTTGAGATTTTAAAAGTTAACATGAAAATCTATTTAAAAACATTTCCATTCATAAGGAATTTGTAGAAGGATCTTAAACAATAAAACAGACAATTTGCTAAAAGGCTGTTTGTTTGCTAATGATTAAGAATCCAGGTTATTTTCATAATTAATATTGCAACTGCTAAAGTGATTCCTTAGAAGATAGACAGCAATGATGAATACTTTTGTCAATCTAAGGTTATAAATAATAATTGTAATAAAAATGTATTCATTTTATTTTAAGAAAATTACATGGGGAGTAAATATTTAAATTTTATAATTCATTGATGTTAGATTCTAAAAAAGCAATTCTTTTTTCCTTTCTTTTTTAAATCTCAGTTTCAATCATGGAAGAAAGGAGACTTATGCTTGTTATCTTTAATAATCTATTTATTTCAATCGACTATTCTTATTTTCTTGAATGTGTGGAGGAACATTTCTCTCTAATTCATTTATTTAAGGCCGACTATATCGTAGTTTTTCTCAAAGAAACGAGAAAACACGCATCATTTTTAAAAAGAATGTCATTGTCGAATTATTGAGAACTTTGTTGTTTTCTAACAAATTGTTAGTTTAGTTACTAAATCTTTAACTGTAACTGAAAAACATTATCAATTTGTCTGGTTATAAATGTTTTGCATTTAAATCTCCCTTTTTCTTTTTACACTCATGTATACAAATCTACATTAATGCTAAATTTATTTATCTATTTTGTAGAATTCTAAATGCAAATCTGTGCATAGTTATTTTCTAATTATTCAGATCCTTTTTCTTTTTTTTACATAAGGAATCCGATATAATCTAAAAGATGAGATACCACGTATTTTAAATGAAACAGGATAGATTTCCTGTTTAAAGTGGATATAAATAAACTCATATACAGCGATTAATAAAGTTCGGATGATGAGACACGTGACTGCCGGTGGCGCCATAAAAATAAAAAGTTAAAAACTCGTAAAAGGCAAATCGCGCCAGAAATTCCCGATTTCCCTCCAAATAAAAAAACTATACAAAACAACTGATTAAAAAGATTACAATCGTAGAAACACGAATAATCATGAGGACGAGATCGAAACCGACAACAGGAATTTGTATTTATCATTTGGAAAACTGGATTAAAAAGGGAAAAAAACTGTGCGATTCGTCTGGGCGCCACTCACTCTCCTGAGAGTGGGCACAAAGTCGGGGTTCAGTTTAACACGCAACTTTTTATCAAAACTAACGTTTCTTTTGCAAAAAGAAATCATTTAACGAATCTTTTCTTATAAGACGGGTGAAATTAAATACCTGCATTTTCTTTTAAAAACTGTATTTAAATAGTTATTTATATTTGTAATAACCAACGTCTCCAATTTAATCACGATAATCGGATATCAACAAAAACACATAAGGAAATTGAGAGAAGATATAAAAAGGTTGAACCTTCGATGAATGACAATAAATGAAAATTTAAATCATAAGCAAAGAGAAATTATAATTAAAAAGGAAAAATCTAATTTATGAATTCTTTTATCTTTGCTGTGCGAATTAATGATGTTTAAAATGGGGGAATAGACCAAATAAAGGCGAAATGTCGAAGCAGCTAATTATAATACTACTACTGTGTTTAAATAAAAAAAAGTAAAGTAAACTTACCGACTGTCTTTCCGATTCAGAATGATATAAAAGATGATCGCGGTATTGTATGATAAAAGATGGTCTCCTTATGATTATCGTGTCATGTTAATCTAGAAGAATTTGCAAAGAAAGGCAGGACATTTTGATGATAACAGATTCAATCCTAGAATAATAATCAGGATTGCTTGTTGGCGCCATCATTCATGGCGAGGAGGACGACGAAGATGAGAAGAAGAAGAAAACAAAAGTGAGAGAAGAAGAAGAAGAAGAAGGCAATGGTAGACTAATCTCTCTTGTCTTCTTCATAGCATCAATAAAGTGGATTTTTTTAAAACGAAATATTTTCTTAAACACCAGTCTGTACTTTGTTATCATTGAACATTCTTTCGTCAGGTTTGTAGTGCTAATGTTGACACGCGAGGGTGGCTATTTCCGTTGGGGAGAAGAAACTCGTTGTTTTCATGTTATTGCTCATGATCGTGATGATGATTCTGCCTGTGATTTTCTCGTTATTGATCATTATGGTTATGATGATGATGCCTGTAATTTCTACTTTCTCTCCGTTCTCTTGTTTTTTTCTCCTTTTTGGGTTTTCTTTTTTTTTTACTAATGATTATTACTTTCTCTCTTTCTTTTTCTAAGTTCATTAATTTTGACCTTATTTGCTTGGCTTTCCCTTTTTTTCCCCCTCTTCTTGCTTATTACAGTACAATATTCAACAGCTTAAGCAATGCATCCCCACCCCCGAGGTTGTGTAGTGCCCCTCGCCACCATTTTTCTATTTGCTGACAATTAGCCAATCAAATCACGAGTTGCGCACGGGCTCACTTTTAATTGGTTGATTTACAGGTGGCCCTCACCTTTTTTTTTCACTCTACATGCTTTTCTGGTGGTACTTTACTTTCTCTAATGACAACTTGCACCAGGGCTGCAGCCACAGTTTTTAGAGTATGTACCAAAAGCTCAGTCCAAAACGTACCAAATGAAGAAAAAACATCACAAATACTAAGAAATGAATCAAACTTTACTAAAACCGCTTCATTCTTATCTGTATTTTCTTCCCAGCAATCTCCATGCTAAACTGTAACTTACACCTACTTCTATATATTAGTGAAAGTGCCTTTACAGGAAGTGAAATTAAATATTTTCAAATTTTGCTCGGTTATACGAAATATAAATTTGGAAGGAAATTGATAAAACGTACCAAATTTTTCTAGTGTAGTACCAAAATTGGCCCAAACTACCAATTTGTTACAAACGTAACAAGGTGGCAGCCCTGACTTGCACAATTGGTAGAAATTCAGACCAACATCAGTTCCTCAAAGTCGATCATGCTACTTAAACTCTTCCCTTCTCCCACGAAAAAAAAACAAAAATCTTGTATAAACCCAGAGATGGTTGTCATATAAAATGTTATAAATAAAAGGAAAGGGGGAGTTGTCCAGACTTGCATACATTATTTTTTAAACTGTAAAAAAACTAAAACCATGTAATTAAATGAGATAAATTAATTTAACTTTTAATACATTTTAACGATAAATACTGGCACTGATGTTGCGAATTAATTTATTTCTTGAAAGCAATCCAAAGACTATTGTGCCTGACCTACTTTTTCTGACAATAACCCGCGCTGTTTTCCATTGATTTATAGTTGGACAGTAGTAACATTTAGCAGTTGCAGCAGTTGTCAATTGTAAAGACTGCTACTACCACTAGTATTGGCGCACTAACAAGACCCCATCCATTAAGGCTGTTAGTTGTTTTTATTCTACTTTATTATTAAGAGTGTTTTGTTACCTCCTTATTGTGGGTAACAAATATCAGTAGCACTAGCACAGGTTTATCAAAACATTAGTGAGTGAGCCTTTGATTTTATTATGTTAATGAAAAAACAGCAATATCCTAAACCTATTTTCACTCGCTGCCTATTATTACTTAAAGCCCACTGGGTTTTTTTTTATTATATTTTATTTGGCTAGCTTCCCGGGTTTAATACTTGAAGAGAAAACAAAACAAAAACCTTGCGGTCACAATGACCAAGAAGAGTAGACAGAGCAATTCTTTTTTCCATGTGGAGATTAGTACCAGGGTTGCCAGATAATTGGTGACGTTTCTGGCCAAAAACACGCAAAAATGGCCAAATACGAAAATTGTCCATAAAAGCAATTGTTTTATTTTTTATTAGATGAAGTATTGTAAATCATTATTATTAATTTTTTTTATACTGATATTTACCTTCTTAATTTTTCAGTTGTATTTTTTTATCGAAACATTACGATGACGGCCTTAGGAAAGTTGCAATAAAAAACAACTGAAAGATTAAGGTTATGGTAAATAGTAGTATGAATATTAAATAACAAATTAATAATAATGATTGTTTATAAAACATTGTAATACACGCCAAAAATAAGAATGTATTAAAAATGGTCAAAATTCTTTAATTTGACCAAACTAAAAGGTTTATGGCCAAATGATTTTTAAAACGGCCAGACTTGGCCATAAAGTGGTCGAAATGGCAACCCTGATATTAGTACTTTTAACAACGTGATATCTCAACGTGTGTTGAGACGACGATGTCGTCGTCGTGTACTTTAACTTTAAGCAGCAGACAACTTACAATGTCATAAAATTGCATAAAGATTAAATAATAATAAAGGTAAAACTTGACAAATCTGGATTATAACATTTAAAATTGGACCCTGATGTACGAAAAGTCACATTGTTTCTCTTTGGTCCACAAATAACTTAAACCTGATTTGGTTATGTTTAATAAACGAAAAATTTAATGCGATACAAAATACAATTTTTTTTTACCAGTATCTACTCTGATAAATCATCTTTAAATAAAATATTTCTACAATAGGTTGATAATTTTTTAAAAAATTATTTAGAAACAAAATGTAAAATTTAACTACGCAATAGAATAAATCTAGAATGGTTGTCCCGTCCTCAATATTTGTTCAGTGTCCAGCATGTTCATTACAAAAATAGATGTTACCAGTTTTTTTGCCTTTTCAAGACCTTACAAGGTAGTACAAGTAATTAAATATTTAAAAAGCAACGTTCAAATTGTCAAGATGCCATATCATTGTTTACTCTTTAATGAAATAACAAATTAGAATTGTATCCTGTGTTGCCAAGTATGGGTTGTTATTAATAGCTAAAACTGTCTTTAGAAATGGCTAAAATCGACTAAATCTTCCCATTTCGAGCTAACTTTATAAATGTATATTCATTTAAACTCTCTTGTCAAATTAAATAACCATACACTAAGGCCCCAGAACATATTATCAATAAAAAAAATGAACGTTTACTTTTATTAAACTTACTATTTTTTGAATGGACAGATATTTGGCTAGCGTAGACTTTGATCAGCTAGGAAGGGTGGGAAACAAATCAGCCAGATCTAGCCAAAGAATGGCTAATTTGGCAACCCTGATTTTATTTTCACAATTAGAGGAGGGGGGAACAAAAACAAAGAACGTCATTTCGTGGATATTTTAAATTTCGTCCGCGTTTTTTTTTAAGTTGATGCGAATTTTTTTCACAGTAATTTTATCATTAAATCACTCATCCGTTATAAATAACGTTGACACTTTATCTTTTATTTCATAGTCAGTCATCATCTAATTAGAAACATTTTAATTAGATGACTCACATCACATTTGACCTAAAAGCAAAATAACGCTGAAAACGGTTTTACAAACTTGCCACTTGTAAAAAAAAAAACACCCTTTTTTTTTTAAAAAGAAAAGCCTAAGAGTAAATAGAGTACGTATTTTAAATGAGTGGGAGTGAGTGTGTACTTAAAGTAACAAGTAATACAATCTTGCTTGGTAGTCATAATAGTGGCACTGGTAGTAATAAGTACTATAAAACAACTGTAGTTAGATGTCGTCGTGACTCGTGAGTGAATTACAGGAGGGGTTGTGTAATGACAAGCCATAATTCATAGTGACAGTTCGTGTCAAAGGATGAAATAGGATGTTGAGTTTACTTCTCAACTTACTTGAAACAAGAAGCCCCCCCCCCCCACGCATCTTTAAGACATTTAAATGGACAATTCTTCTTCTGCAACTGACATTATTGTCTCTTCTTCACTGTTTTCTGCCTTCCATCTCAGATTTTAGCAATTAACATATTTTTCTTTCAACTACTGAGTGAAATGATTTGAAGGAATCTACATTTATAGACTAAGGTTTCTGTTTTAATGTTTTTTTTTAAATTTCATATTTCTTTATTCTACGTTGTAAAGTATCCAACCAGAACATTATACAATTGTATAATTCATTGAAAAAACACAAACACGAATTTAATTGAAAGTTAAAAAATGATTTTATTTAAATTGCATTCGATGATAAATTTATTGTTACATTTATTGCTCATTACGTAGAGTCGAATAGATTGAAGGATGGACCAATTTTCAGGTAAATCAACCACAAGTTAGGTAGCCTAACCTGGTAGGGGGGTGACTTTTGTTTTATGTCGGTAAAATGGGAGACTACTCTCACTTGATGGAACAATCGACCAAGAAAAATTATGGATGGAAACCATTATGCTTTAAGTATACAATGGGCTACAGAATGATGCTGTGGTCAATCATAATATTAGCTTTGCTGATTCAAATGATGTCAGTGTGCATACAGACACCATTGAAGGCAACTGGTCCAGCATCAAAACATGCATGGCACGTTGAATGGCTTATGGAACACGTAGTTTGTTTTTCGTCTAGTTTTTGCTGTTTATGAATTTAATTCTTTTTACTAGACACTATTATCCGATGGAAATAATTTATTATTATTATCAATATGAATTTGTGTCCTTTTTTTTTCGGTACAGGTAAATCAACCTGAAAGTTAGGGTTTTATGGTAAAGGGTTTTTGTTCTTGTATTTTTGTCTTTGTATTAAGAGGGGAATATTATGATTGTCACCGGTGAACATAGAAGTCGTGTTACAGAGCTAAAAAAAAGTGATGGAAAATGTTAATAAATGATATTATTAATATCAATAAATATTCATAAGCTCTAAAGTCTTTTAAAGATGGGTATCCCGGAGATGACGGTTCTTTTCAACAACAGCTGGCCTATCTCGTAGTTTAACGTCGTAAATTATCGCGCATGCTTTTTGCGTTAGTTTTGGAGGGTCGTCGTGCATTATTATTAAATGTATTTAAATTTATTATTTGAATTTATATTTGTAAACATTGTATTATTAAAATTGGCAAACATTGAGTTTTGAAACGTCGCTATTAGATCATTTGAATGGAACTGATTTTGACACTTCACCGTCTTGACGTTTCTTTCATGAATTCTTTTATTTATGCACCATTTTTGACATCAGGTGTGAAATTTTCACACACACTCGCCCACTTGATCGCATTATAAAAAGAAATCAGAAAAATCATGAAAGAAAAACATTTCGGGATTTAGAAAAGACGGTGAAGTGTCAAAATCAGTTCCATTCTAATTATCCAATAACGAGGGTTTAAACACTCAAAATGTTTACCTCAAATTTTTCATTTGTTTCGTATTATTCGTGTTGTAATAAAATCAATTGTAATTCTTCATTTGGGCCATCTATGGATTAGGCATCGTGATTGTAACACAGTATTTTTATTATTAATTTTGAAGTAAACAGCGCGATCGGAAATAAATATTGGTTGCTGTAGAATTACTGTTCGAGTCAAAGTTGTGATAAAAAGCAACGAAAAATTAAGATGAAGGTAAAAACTAGTCAAAATTAATACTAAAAATATTGTGTTACAATACTTCATCCAATAATTGAAAATAAAGTAAAATTTAAAATAAATTAAACAAATTGTATTTGTTTATGTTTGTAAGACGAGGTGCCATCATCCAGCGAAGAGTCAAAATTCGTTCTTTTTCAATTCTGGGGTGCCTAATCGATATATGGTCCCTTCGTTTACCTCTGACAATGAAGTCGAAAAGGTATATGTACTTTCTGTCCACACGTCTTTCCGTCCACACAATATCTCCAAAAGTACTCGATGAAATTTTGGAGAAGGATGGGAAATGGGGTGAGGAAGAGTTGGTTAGATTTTTGGGCAGATCCAGGAATTTCTTTTTGATTGAGAGATCCGTTTTTTTACATACATTTATGACATAATAACAAGTAAATGTTGAAATTTTCAGCTCTCTAGCTCTATTGGTGTGGCCTGTACACGTGATACATACATAGCCAGCCAGACCGACTTGAAAACTGAAGAAACGTATTTTGACAGTTTTGGTTGACGGTTTCTAACTAAACCCTTACTTTACGCCCCTCCCCCCCCCCAACGTTCTTGTTGTGTTTAGTGCCTCTGTTCGCTTTGTTAGTCTTTCTGTTCTAGCTGTGTGAGATTAGAATGCGTTTGATTCGTAACTGTGTTTAAGCGTGTTAAGAAAAGAAGACGGAACAAGATAACACGTGTGACAGGGCAGTTGGCCTGGTAAGAACTGAGCCTTCCTTGTTCCCACTTCCGGCCTGCATTTCTGGGACCAGAAATGAAATGGGAGCTTGCTTCTCTAGTCACAGGTACATGGGATCCCCCCGTCCCTTCTGCATGTTTATTGATTTAACATATACATACATTACTTATTGATTTAACATACATATATATAAACATTACACCCCCCCCATTGCTCTTTCTTTAGTCTTCACCAACTTCTTGACTATTTTTTCTACATTCCATCCATATTGAAGTAGTCACAATTGTAAATTGACTTTTTCCCCTTTTCTCCCCCATTAAACCATGTGTGTCTCATTCACTTTCAATGTGTTTTCCCTTGGTGTGATTAGTCTTTAAAAATCAAAGATGAACGACTTTATTTCTCTAGTTAAGGCACACATGTGACATGAAAGGAAATAATGAAGCCTTCTCAGCCTCATAAATGGAAAATGGGTTTGCTTTTCAGTTAGATCACAAGTTGATTACTTTTGTTTCATCCCAAATATTTGGTTCAGTATCGGAAATTATGAGAGATTTTCCACCAAAGAGGGACCAGGTAGATTCCTAGGATCCGTGCGTAAAATGGAGATAACTCTTGTTACTATGTTATGGATTATCTCCCCCTTGAAAGAAAAACAGACTGTTATTGCTTTTAATAGATTAAATTGTTTTATTTGTGCACCGTTTTTTAACATCAAGTGGTCGAGTGTGTGAAACATTTAAGGTCTGTATGGGAATGAAGTTGGTTTTATTTGTGTGTCATTTTTAACATTAAGTGGGCGAGTGTGTGAAATGTTAAAGATTTGTATGGGAATGAAGTTTTTTTAAGACTAACAGGAGTTATCTCCATTTTACGCACGTATTATAGGAATCAACCGAGGGACCATGTTCAAGACCACCGATTTATTCTGAAATTAACTTACTCTTACTAGAATTAGAAAAGTTGATTTTGAACTTTAAAATTAAAAATGAATCTTTTAAGTATTCTGAATAGTTGACTACCAAAAATAGATCCTATAAAATTTTGAACTGAATTATCCTAAATCGGGATTAGCATAGAAGAATAAACTTTAAACTAAAGATTAGATTAGGAGTGACACATCCTTCAATGTATGTTAGAAGTATGGTATTCACTTTTAAATCTCCCTCCTTTCCCCTGATCGTTATAGCCCTCGACAGTATTGGGTTATTCTAATGTTCTTATCTATTCAAATCTATATTGACCCCCACAGTTGTTGGCTGTTTACATTCTTTGCATAGCGCAGTAACGTTAGTAAACAACTGATAAAGCGTTTGCTTCACAAGACAAAAAGTGCGTCCCCAAAATATCATTGATTTTTGTATATTAATAATGGTACATATTCATTTCACCTACTAGTTAAGGTATTTAATTGATCAATTGATTGTTTTGTTTAACGGCACATCGACCCTT
>VCCN01004206.1:2684710-2696848 GCA_006491835.1 Architeuthis dux | reverse complement strand
CCTCCCCACAGCGGCAAAATTTGGCATTTTTAAAGTGGGGTCCTGCACACGAACATGCAGGCAGAACCCCCTTCTGCCTGCACGTTCGCGGGAAAGGGGAAAGGGCGGGGGATTCCAAAAGCTTCTCAGTACGAATCCTGAGCGTGCTAATGTTGATCGCGACCAGCTGACCAAGATATCCTGTGCAACTTTTCCTTGGTATGCGAAGATACCCGACCATGCCACAGGACCCCGAAGGGCCGTATTTTTCTGAACTTCAAGGCCATGGCGGTTTCGAAGCACAGATAATCCACTTTGATCCTAGCGCGGCCACAGCCAAGATGTCCTGCGCAACTTCTCCTAGGACGATACCCGAGCATGCTACAGGACCCCCGAAGTCATGGTGGTTTTGAAGAACAGATACTACACTTTGATCTTAGCCAAAAGGCCGCAAAGCAATCCATCTCAAGGTTTTTATTTATTCGCCTCCACATGGCAGCAAAATTTGACTTGAAGTCTTTTTAATGTGGGGTCGGCCTGCACGCGAATGTGCAGGGGGATGGAGATCCCATGTCCCTGTGCCTAGAGACCTGAGGGGGAGAATCCCAAATCCCTGTCACTGAGACAAATGACACAAGGACCGGGATGTGTCCAAAAGCTCCTCAGGGCGAATCCCGAGTGTGCCAATGGTGACCGCCTCTCGACCAGCTAGCCAAGATATCTTGTGCCACAAGGACCCCCGAAGGGCCGTGTTTCTCCGAACTTCAAGGCCATGGCGGTCTTGAAGCGCAGATAATTCACTTCGATCTTAGCGCATTATCAGCCGCAGCCAAGATATCCTGCGCAACTTCTCCCAAGACCGTGTTTCTCCGCACTTTAGGCCATGGCGGTTTCGAAGAACAGATACTACACTTTGATCTTGGCCAAAAGGCAATCCACCTCAAGATATTTCATTATAAGTCAATAATTTCTGGTTTCAAGATAGTATTTTTAGATATGTCATCTGGTGGTAAACAAAATGTAAAAGTGAAAATGTTTCGTGGTTTCGTCAGAGTTGAATAAGTTATGTATTTGTTTTTGTCATTTACTGAGCTTAGCTTAATTTGGCACAGTTGTAGAATCCCCAATGAGGATTGAACTTGCTGCACTTACAAATTGGTTTGTGAGATTAGTATGCTAACCATTGCACTATGGTAGGCGTTCATGTATTTCAGTTTTATTCCGAATGCTTAAATCAAGAGCAATGAACTCAAATAGCCTGCATGAAGTAATTATCAATCATTACAAAGCTGTCAATGTTTAACAATCATATATTGAAATCAAATGATGGATAATTTTATATCCGACAGAATAGGATAATTATAATGACATTTATTAGTTGAGAACCTATATTTGCCCAGTGCCGGTGTTGTAGCAGAGTAGTGGGGTGGTTAATAGAAATAGAGCATTTTAGGCATTGTAGTAGTTTGACTTAGAAACGTTTTCTCCGAATATAGGTCACCCGGGGTGGCAGAGCTTGGGACAAAGTGTGGATTGGCTGGGAGTTGATTGGCCGAGTGGGTGCAAGGGGAGGCCTTTGGGTTTTGGGGGGGAAATCAGTCAGCAGAGGGAAGCCAGACAGACAGACATGTCTAGGACCAGGCGGGTGACTACTATGATCATTGTGAGTTGACCACAGCAAGATGAAGAGTGGTGACCGGAGATAGAATGGGGGGTGTGAGGGGTAGATGTGGAAAATAGTAATTCGCTTTGTGTCTTCACATTTTATCGGGCAGTTTCTAAAAACTGCAAATAAATCGAACAACTAAAACACCTATTTTTTACATTGCCTCATTATCTTTCGAGATGACCCACCTTCCCATTTTCAGCTGTGACCCGAAGAACCAATGATTGCAGTCTCGTCAAGTACCAGAGTTTCCATAACGGTATCTTGGAGGTGCACCACACAGATGCATCATGGTACAGTATGAGCGAGTGGCCTAAATTGTAAATGTGAATAAAGAAACGGATGCTCGTTTAGCAGTCACTCACACCAGCACAGGGCAAATATAGGTTTTCAACTAATAAATGTCATAATTATCATATTCTGGAGTTGACCTTGTTTTTCTACCATCACAAGAACAACCAGAACACCAAATTTAGGGGAGTAAAAATAAAAATTCCCATACTGTGATTCGAAACCACGACCAACTGAGCTAAATTGTCTTACATATCTATAAAATTTATTTCATTCTAATGAATGATTCAATTTCTACTAGAAAAAATATTTTTATAATTTTTTTAATTTTATATATACACATTACAAAAGTTACAATAATCATCTTCAGTCGGAATAGAAGTAGGAGTGGAGTTTGACCCTGCAGCAGCCAGGCTTGTTATTTTTATTTTTGTTATTTCATCTTTTTAATTAACTGTATTTAGGCATAAGATTAAAACTTGATTATTCTCAAAAATTAAAGATTTCCTGAAAAAAGGAAGGGGGGTGCTTTTTTATCATCTTAGTTTAACAATAAGAAATTTTCTATTTCTATCTTCTGTTTAACCTATCACACTCGGGTTTTACACCTGAAGAAGGCCAAAGAATGGATTGGCCAAAACGTTGTGTTTACAACACAAATAACAAGAAGTTCAATCGTCCGAAGAAGGATTTAAAGAAGTTTAGATAACAACCTTCACAAGGGAAGTAACTGACCAACTTAAAATTTTATTTTTCTTTAAAAAAAAAAAATCGAAATTTGGTAAAATTTGAAAAAAGCACTTTGATGCACTCAAATACACAGTCAGAAAAGGTCACATAGCCTATGACCTTTGCATTGAAAAGATGTACCCCAATGCCAAATTTCAGCTTCCCCGGTGCAAAATTGTGTCCTACAACTTGGAACAGACAGAAATACATTCACTTTTGTATATAAGGATTCGCTTTTGTATATAAAGATAGATAGATATATTTAATTATATATGGCATTTTATATTTCAGCATGTACGTGGGCTAAAAATATAAACATTAACTTCAAAGACAAAAACAGATACTTAATTATGGTGTATGAAAGGATAAAGGTTATCCGACATAATACCCATACACATAGACACACACACACACACACACACCCACACACCCCTAGCCCCAACTGATAACATAGTCACACAAGATACAAACTAGTCATAAACAACCCCCACAAGCTGAGGTCAGCTAGCCACTGGAGACCACCAGCCAAAAACCTGACACCCGAGGTCAAAGACATTAGGCACTTACAAAACCTATACACACACACACACAGACAGAAAATCTCCATCCAAACAAGTGCCTCGACTAGATGCAGTCATCAATACACGTTCTCTCCATTTTCCTTTTGAAAACAACATAATACGTCGAAAAATGTTAAGGTATTAAATAAATTTCTTGCAAATTATTCTGAGTCTCCACATTGTCATTTCCCAAAAATCATACTTAATTATATATATAGTAATATTACCTATTGACCTACAACCCTAAATAATTCTGTACACACCTACCAACAACCCAAAATAATTCTGTACACACCTACCATATGCATAACTCTTCCTACACGCCTCCAAATAGAGTGATTCTACATTTACAAATCAGCTTAATACCAAGGCTATTAATGGTTCCCCCCTACCTATAGTGTCTGTAACACTTCCAGCTGTATACACTGATTTCTAACTGGTAGTGTCACTTCAATTGTTTGGCCTTATTCTTGCCTTGGTCGTGTAACAGCAACTTCATGCTCGCCATATTTGTCACCCGCTAATTTTTTATTGCTTAAAAGATTGATTTATATGCTGGCATATAAAGTAGGTAAACAAGGAATGCAAATTTTCACATTGTTTTTGAGGAGTTTAAAACATGTCAACTGATTAATAAATATCTAACGCACTGCTTCTAAACTGATTAAACATTCAAGAAGACCGGTCAGGTTAGTACCTCAATAGAAACCATCATGTGAGCAACATTTTTTGGCAGTATGCCGTGTTGGGGGTGATGAATTTAAGAATGGGAAAATGGGGTGATCAATGAATAAGTTACTTCTCTCGTCTTCTGTTGGATCACTACAAAGTCCGAATTTTCGAAAAACAAGTGTGAATGCTGTCAGACACAAACTAAGGGACACATTTAGCATAAACTTACATTGTAAATTGCCCCCCCCTACACACACACACTAAAAACTTATTTGGGGGAGAATTTTCAAAAAACAAAAAAATGTTTTTTGTCTAGTTATAATAATATAAAGAGCAAATGCTTAAATTTTCCGCCCTCCATTGGTGCAGCCTGTAAGCATGACACATACATAGCCAGCCAGAATCACTTAAAAAACTGAAGTAACTTATGTTGACTGTTTCTACTATATGTATTCTGATTTGATAAATTGTGACCATTAAGTTGATAAGCTCTCAATTAACCTCATTCTTATGGCCAATTCATCATTTGTGATGGTTAGTAACAGGATTGCCAAAACCGGAACTCATGGGTGGCGGTAGAAGTTATGGCCCAATGCTCAGTTGGTAAATTATGGATTGTTTAAAAAAACAAAATGGCAGTTTAGAAGATAATTTCTCTGGAAGAACATTGCATTAATTTTATTTTGAAAAATAAAGAAAACTATTCACTGAAAAATGTTGTCTTATTTGTGTTTATTCTATTTTGAGCTTTTTAAAAAGAACTTAACTATGGCAACAGTAGTAGCAGCAGCAATAGAAATATTTTTTTTCCTTCCAAGTTGAAAACTCAATTAGCATATTATGGGATGGTGGATGAAACTAGCTGGACCCAAGTGGAGCCGATTAGATTCCAATTCTGCAGTGGAATAATCATTGAATTTTTGCAATACTGTTTGTCATTTTCTTTCAATGTCAGATTGAAAAAGTTCATTATAAATTTTATATTGTTTACTTTCTAGAAAAATACAAATGATAATAATATAGATGGATTATATGCAGTGTGATATTTATACCTATATATGATGGGTATGGTTAGACAATGTGGAAAAGGAAAAAAGAGTGAGAAAGCTTGTTACATCTCAAACATGTTTATTATCACGAGGATACATCTTAATGCATTTCGTCGGGGCTAGCGACGTCTTCAGAAGAAAGTTGAACATAGCTCCCCCCACCACACATTGACCCTAGAAGAGTAACTCCCAGACCTGTAGCATAACTCCCCCCACCACACATTGACCCCACCCAGAAAACCAGAAATCTGTGGCATAAATAGACAGCATTTTCGAGCCACCACATATGAGATGGGTGGCACACACACCCAGGATCGCTAGATGCAGACCACACGGATATCTGCAGGACTTCTGCCATGTTCAACTTTCTTCTGAAGACGTCGCTAGCCCCGACGAAATGCATTAAGATGTATCCTCGTGATAATAAACATGTTTGAGATGTAACAAGCTTTCTCACTCTTTTTTCCTTTTCCACATTGTCTAACCATACCCATCATTCTGTCGGATTCCCTCACATCCACAATATAACATACCTATATATATATGCATGTCTGGTTAAATACGATTGACAAGGAAAACCTTTTCACCTTCTTGGTTAATCTTTCTTATTTATGCACAAGAGAACGTATGTCCGGATCCAATGTATATAAATATTGTCCAAACGATATATTAGATCGAGCGCTTTCGACTGTACGTTCAGCCATTTTTGAGATTGTGAAAACTGTAATGTTATTGTTTTGCACTGTTCAAATAGTGTCCCAATTAATTTGGGTGTGAGCCATTGGTTGGTTGACGTGGCTTCACTGGACAAGTGGTGGGCTAATGCATTCTTTGTTGGGAGGTGGTTTCAGTTGTTTAGTTATTGAATACATTTAAAACTCTCTGTCCATGGCCAAAAGAGATTTTGTTAAGGGTTGGGTTTTTTAATTTCATTATGAGCGCTTCCAGTATGGCAAGCCTTTTTTTTTCAGTTTTGCATCTGTTTTATTATGCGGGTGTTATTGACCAGAATTTGGGAGATTGTTGATGGGAGACACAGTTTCCAAAAGGGCAAGTGAATTCATATACAACATTAGTTTGATTAATGGGTGTGTTTTTTTGTCGGCAGGGTTTGTTGCTAATAAAAAGGTTGGAAGTTTTTTTCTTTTTTTTTATTGTAAATAATTAATTTAATGAGTTTCTCCGGTTCAATGGCAGAGGTGTATTGGTGTATTATATGTTTCAATGTGGACTCATCTTGTTTATAGTTTTGGTGCATCTGGTTACAATAGATTACATTACAGTTTTCATGGTTCGAAAATGGCTGAACGTACAGTCAAAAGCACTCAATCTGATATATCGACAATATTTATATACATTGGATCCGAACATATGTTCTCTTGTGCGTAAACATGAAAGACTAATCAAAAAGGTGAAAAGGTTTTCCTTGTCCATCATATTTAACCAGACATGCATTAACGATGGATTACTGCCTAAATACACAATGAAGGTGGATCAATAAGTCTGTATGCAGCCTGACACATCATCGTTATTAGTTGAATTTCGATCTTAACTTTTTGCTGTATCATATTCGATCTATGTGATTAATATTCACCATTAAGTGCATTGACAAGGAAGAAAATTATGTTGAAAAATAAATATCTGTTGTGCAAAATAAATGCTTTTTCATCATTAGGCTGTGGACACACATACAGTCAATCCTCTCTCTTTTGCCAATCTAGGGCCCAAGTACAGAGAAAAGAGGATTGACTATGTACAGGGTGTCACAAAAGTAAATATGAACCTAAGCAGCCTCAGCCAGAAATTGAACTCAGTTCGCTGGTTCTGTTTTCCACGTTGGTGGCCACCACCACCACCTCCAATACTGTCTGTCCAAAAGGTATCCAGCAATTTTGAATACATCAAGAACCAGTTGTGAAGCCTTAATGGAACTTGGCAACCAATCAGGGGGGACCTTACTGCACATGCATGAACATAAGCTCTCTCGTCGACAGTGAGACACCATTGAGTGAGCTTGTTTACTGTGTGACTGTCACAATGACTGAGCGAACCCATTTTTCACAATGTTGTACAAGGTTTTTTCGCAAAAAATTATATCACCCTGGTCTGTTGTTCACCCTACAGTCCAGATTTGGGTCCCTGCAACTTTTCGCCATTGAAGGGGAGGAGATTTCAGACTGTGGACAAGATTAAGGAGAACGCAACAAGGCAGCTGATGACGATCCCGAAAGATGACTTTGCAGACTGTTTGGAAAAGTGGAAGGGATGTTGGGATACGGGTGTGTGAGGGGTGACAATGAGAGGATTTTGAAAGGCAATGGCACCAAAGTCCATTTCAAAATACAGTAAACCTCACTATAATGAACCTCAATATAACGAATTTCGGCTTTAACTCATGGATCTATCCAAACTGAAAGTTCGATAAATGTGGCGAACATGTTGACCATAAACTTTTGCACAATAACGTTTAAGAGGACACAAATTGATTCATCCGAAAGATGGGGGGGGGGGTCTTCACCAGTTGTGAGCGTAATGTGAGCTATATTGTTTATCTTTACACAAAATAAATAAATACATAGTTTTAATTTAGTCAAAATTTCAACACAAATACATTATAACTTTTCAATAGTTTTTAACTGACTCATTTTTTGTAGTATTCAATTGTGCTAGAATCGCTTAAAATAAGTAAATAAATCACGCTTTTTTTCACACCTGGTGAAGAATATTGCTAATACAGATTAAAGAATTATAAGAAAATAATTTTGAAAATAAAGATAAAGAGCCGGGAAGTGTTTCGAAAAAGAGGATGAGTTTTATCTATCATGAGTTTTATCTATCTTAAGTTTTATCTATCTGAACACCAAACAATTTTATTGATTTACTTTTTGATTTTGAAATTAATAGACTAACCGACCTTTCATTTCCCATCTTGTATTATGAATTTTAATTTTTTTTATTTTGAAATATACATATAGAAATAAGTTTATTACAACTTCAATCATAAACTTTCATCCTCCCACAATATTTGCGGACTTACTTACTTAATTTACCTACTTTAATTCCATAAAACTTATTAACTTAAATAAAAAATCATTTGTCCATTTTTCAAAACTATACTTATTTCAGATTCTTAATCTTCATTTTCAAAGTTATTTAATTCTTTAATCTTTATCTATTGGTAATATTCTTCACCAGCTGTGTCATCAGTAGTAAAATAAAAAGTGTGATTTATTTACTTATTTCAAGTGATTTTAATTTAATACTACAACAAATGAGTTGGTTAAAAACTATTGAAAATCAATCTTTATTATTATTGGATAAAGTATTGTAACACACCACTTTTTATTAAATTTGACTAGTTTTTACCTTCATCCTAATTTTAGTTGTTTTCATACAACTTATTAATTCGCGCCACTATTTCTATGGCATTGAATAACAATATGATCGGAAATATAGAGTAAGCCTTTGGTGAGAATCGAACTCACACCCTCATAGCCAGAGGGAGACTAGTTTACGCCTAGCTGCTTTTACCAATCGGCCACAAAGACTTCATGGATTAGCAGAAGCTGATTTACACTTATAAACTCACTCCCTACAACCGACTCTCTGCGCCATATTTGTAGTAGTCTTTTTATAAATCAATTATTTTATTATTATTGGATGAAGTATTGTAACACACCACTTTTATTAAATTTGACTAGTTATTGAAAAGTGATTATGTATTTGTGTTGAAATGTTCAAATGTACAGTTTTTCATGGTCAAAATAATTCATGCTGCTGTAATATGGGAGGAAGTATTCATAGGGACCAAATTTACACTGCTTATCTAAGATTACTAAATTTTGATTGTGGAACTACGCATTTATTTTATTTTGCGTAAAAAAAAAGACACAAAACTTTGTCGGAAGATAAACAATATCACATGTGACACTTTACACTCACAATCGGTGAGGACTCTCAAAAAATCTTTCGGATGAATCAAATTTGGGTCCCTGAAAACGTTATTGTGCCAAACTTTCTTTTTATTTCCAAAACAGAACGAGGGCAACCGAACTGGCATTGGATTTACTGAACGATGTTCATTAAATGCAGTGAACTACAAAACTCCTTATTTACCAAACAAGGGGCAACCATCGGGTATAACAAACTTTCGGCTTTAACAACCCACTCCCCCCAATTAGTATCTTTATAGCGAGGGTTTACAGTACTCCCCTTGAGACCTCATACACTTATCCCATATGGTTATTATTTGGTTATTCTAATTTGGCAGATATAAAATAAAACCTTTAGGGGAATTCTTTTCCTCCTGCTTGGTATATATTTTGATGTCTACTAAACTTAGCTTAATATGGCCCAAGACCAAATGAGTGTAGAAAGATTTGTGTTTTACCAATCTTCTAAGTGAGGATGGCCTGCTTGCCTTGAAAATGAGCATTTGAAATCTTGGCTTTTACCTGGTCTTAAACACTGACTACTGGTATCTGCTTTGTATGTAACAATTGACCAGTACTAGCATGAAATAATAGATCATGAGGCTTACAGTATAAGACTGGCTCTGAGTATTAGTTTAATTGATTGACTGATTGTTTTGTTTAACGGCACATTGACCCTTGGTGGGTCATTTAGTGCAGAATTCGGTTTCTTTTTGAATACACAATTTATGTAGACAAATTATAGTAGACAGACTATTGTAGGCACATTTTTGTAGACAGTTTGTTGTCAAGGTTTGTATAACGAATCTGTTTTTTATATTTTTGAGTATAGTTTCAAAGGTTATTTCTATTAACTAGAGTCTTGCGACTTTTGTCAAAAAACAGGTGGCCCCTGTTTTTTGGGGGGGGGGCCTTACCCCTCTGCAGGGGGATGCAGTCGGCACCATTCTAGGCCCCAGACAACAAGGCCAAGTATTAGTTTAAGATTTACGAGTAGTATTAAATGAATTAAATAAAAAAAGCTTTTCAAAAGCAGCCATTACTACTATGCTTTTCTAATGTTGGATAAACATTTTTGCATAAAAGGAGTTTAACAGCTTATGCAACACTTATGCAACCATTTTTAAGGAGAGATGATCAACTGTTCTTTTTATTTGGGTCACATTTGAAAACTAACTCATTAACCAGGAACACAAAATGTCAGATTCTGGTAATAAAATCATGAACCCAAAATATTCACTCAGCACCTGTTGTAAAATACATTTCACTTAAGGCATAAAACATTTCACTTGGCTCTCGTCCAAACACTTACAGACACACAAAATTACAGACACACAAAATTAGTTCCATGAAGGGTGGCTGTGAGGGATTCTTAGCATTCCATACTCTGGCCATATTACAAGTAATGAATTCCTATGCAGAAAAGTCCCTTGCAATCGGGGCACAAAACTAATGTCGTCCTGGGAACGGTAAAAATTGTGTTTGGGATGAATAGATATCTTCCATGGGACACCTCCGAGATGGAAGTGATTTTTAAAAAAAGATTTTAAGTGAGTAGTCATTACCAATCAGTTGGTCATGATTTCTAATTACTGTAGGAGAATGTTAATTTTAATCCCATAAATTTGGTGAGGATTGTTCTTATCATTCTTGTTGTTTTTGTTACGGTAGAAAAACAAAGTCAACTCCAGGTTTGGACTGGAGTTTGACAATTATTTATTTCCTCAACATTTTAACAGTGTTTTTATTATGCTACTAAACAACGATAAATGATAATAAAAAAATAAAGAAACAACATTTTGATTTTGGGACTGTTTACATTTCCTTCGGGACAGTTAAAATTGTTTTTCAGGGCGGTTCCGGGATGGTGGTGAAAAAAGTTAGTCTGGAGCCCTGCTTGCAATGATATAGTTTATTTTGGCTGAATGCAGATGTCAGAGGTCAGTTATTCAATTGGCCAAATTACCAGCCTGAAACTGACATTAAAAATATGTTTTTTTTAAAAGTGTAAAGGAAATTGGGAAAGATCAAAAGAGTAACACAGGCCTCCCCCGTTATAACGTGCTTTGGCATAGCATGGTTTGCAATATAACGTGGGTGGATTGTGGACCCCCAAATATTAATCTAGCTACAAAATAGCTAAATTTGCAACTGGTTATCGCAGATCGATCATAACGCGGTTGGCTTTCTTGGACCCCAACATCCGCGGTATAACGGGGGATGCCTATATGATATTCTAGGGGCAGATCCAGGATTTTGAGCAGGGGAGGGGGAAAAATGATAACCAGTTGCCAATTTAGCTATTTTGTAGCTAGATTAATATTTGGGGGTCCACAATCCACCCACGTTATATCGCAAACCGTGCTATACCAAAGCATGTTATAACGGGGGAGGCCTGTATTACTCTTTTGAATGTGACTGACTTCCTTTTGATCTTCATCTTTTTTGTGGCCATTACTGTCGTCCACTTTTATGGACAGTTATTTGATTTTTGATATTTGACTTGGCCTTATATTTTTGAATCCAACTTTTAAAACTTGAAATCATTAATAGCCTTTTGAAGGTTATACTAAATACAATAAATGTACAGTAAAAAATACAGAAATATCAGTTGTGAATTAAGAAGAAAAAATATATGGAAATATTTTTTATCCCTCAAGAGAAAGATATGCACAAGAATCTGTTGCTACCTTCAGAAGCTCTACACACAAACTGATCATTTACCGAAGTTTGTGAAACTTTCAAAGTTACTTTTCACTTTTATTCAAAACTAGCATATTATCTGTCAAAAACAATGGGATTATTTATGTATGGATAAATTATACAAATATAAATGTATGGCAAAATAGGATGACATAACTGTCGAAAATGGATCACATCATAAGGACTGATTTGACCGATCACAGCTAAAGAGGCTAACATTTTTTTTTTACTTTCGTACTAAGCTTTCGTACACAGTAATGACTGTTTGAGTTTTAGTAAAAAATGATTTTTTTTTTATTTTTATTAAATCAAGTATTGTAAAGCATTTTTATTAATTTTTGACAGAATTGGGTAAAAAAATGAATTTCTTTTTCAATGAGAAAAACATCATTTTTGATCATGAACAAAAATCAAAGATGCCTATGTTTGTTTTCTGCTTACAGTACCTGCTGTTATCTAGGTGGTCACCTATCTAAGTACTGAACAAGCCCCGCGCCGCTTAACTTTGTTGATCTGGCCAAAACCGGTGCTGACTTGACCGTAAACCTGATGTCTAA
>VCCN01004206.1:2650122-2661715 GCA_006491835.1 Architeuthis dux | reverse complement strand
TGCTTCTAGTGACAACCAGCTGACAGCTAAAGAAGCCTAAGCTTATCTTCCCTTCTTTTCTTTCATAGGAAAAAAAGAAGACTAAGAACCAACATGACTGCCACCGCCCTCCCTCCATGTTGTACGGTCGCCTCTCTGGACTTTACTACCCCACCTCCGACAACCCTTTGATCTCGCCAAGCCGAATTCATGAAAAATTACATGCTTTTTTGCCCCCCTCTTTCAACCTTTCAGTTTTAGTTTTAAATTAAAAGGTACTTTTTTCTATTAGGAAAAAAAAAAAAAAAAAAAAAAAAAAAAAAAAAAAAAAAAAAAAAATCGCCCTAATGATGCTTGATAATAGGCCAATTATCTCAAACTGTCAAATATTAGTCAGATTAATCAGCCGACCTCTGGTCACAAAGCTACAAGTTAAAAAACTAAATTCAAAGCAACTGTCAATCAAAACCTCCTTTCCTACCAACACTTCTTAATGCTATCACAGAGATAAATTCAGATGCTTTCCTCAATGTTGTATCAAGTGTGCTTAATAACATAATAAAGGTTTACCATGTAAATGGAAGTGAATATTGTTGATATAATTAAGACAAATATTAAATCTAACACCATTATTAATTTATCTGACTCCATTGATAGTTAAAAAGTGAACAGTGAAAACAATAACAATGATCGTATGAAGCGTAGTAATCTCTAACGGTAAGCTAATAGTAGCAGCAGCAGTAGTAATAGTGCCTATAGTGATAATGGCCTTTAGGGTCTGACTGCCGATAGTAAGCTAGAGTGCTGATGAGACTAGAGAAAGAAAGGGTGGTAAATGTTAGCGATATGTGTAAGAAAGATATTCTCTCTCTAATGGTTCCTGCAGTAGTAAAAGGGATGAAATACATGTTGCAAGATGCAAGTTGCACATAGTAACAATGCAATGATAATAAAGAATACACATACTTGGCAACAATAATAAGAAGTATATTTATTACAGAAGGTATAACAAACAAAGCTGATAAGAAGAAAGAATGCATTTAAAGAGTTTATATACTACTTAGTAAAGTGTCCTTAGTTTGTTGATGTGCAGGAAGAGAGTGTGCATGAATGCATACGTACATAATCAGAGTTGAGAGGTGCGTCTCTGTGGAACCGTCAATGATTTGTCAGGCGACAAAATTGACTGAACGAAGAAATAAAAATTAGCTGCCTTCTTATAGTAAGAGTGGTGAATGTGTGGCTGGTCGAAATCGTGGTGTGTTGAACTGGGTATCATCAAATGTTCCAAGATGAAATGTAAGGTGACAAGATACATGGTTTTGCCAGACTTGTCTGCAAAGGGTATCATGTTGCGAGTCAAATACATTATTTTCATGTCCTGAACGTTGGTTATCTAAAAGCACTAGCTGACAAGATAATCTCGGAATAAAAATCTGGGTGTCAAGTGGTTTCACTTGTTGACCGGAGTGTGTAAGTGCAAAAATATGTATGTATCCGTTACGGACACATACACATTTTTGCACTTACACACTCCACAGTCTGACCACTGGAAAGGTTTAATTCCCCAAATGGTGTCCAAGACATATTTTCATCCTTTTTCTGAGCTAGTTTTAATGATTTCAAAAATGCAGGTAAGCTGATTTCTTTCAGAATAGTTCCTGGATATAGAGAGGAATAACATTAAAAGTCCCCAGGTTTCCTCCCTGTGATTCCTTTTTTAGGAATAAAATTCAAAATAGCTGCTTTTTTGGCAAAAATGAGGGGTTTTTTTTACCTCAGAAACAAATGATGGAGCTTCACCACATAATGCCTGAGAATTAATATAAACAGTTCACAGAAGATGGATACTTCACCATTTGACGATCAGACAAGCTCTGGGATGGAATATTCTCTCACCAAACCATTGAACAGTTTCTAATGAGGTTATTGAAGACGTCAGGTTTGCGCCCAGTGCTGCCAACTCAAAAAATATTTTTGCAAAATGTTTTTTTAAATAGCCCGAAATGGCCCCAAACCACCAAAATGATACTACAAATGGTCGAATATAGCCAGAAAGTGGCCGAAAACGGCCAAAATGTTTTATGTGCAAACGCGCTAATTTAGCGCTTTTTGCACTTCCAAAACAGGAAACGCGCTGAATCTAGCGCAAAACTCGCTAACTCTGGTGGTATGTAGGCATTACTGCGGCCTCATGACCTAGTTTGACACCTTGATAAAATAAACGTCAAAATCATATAAAACTTAATTTTATCATCGAAAAATATTAGTGCCATTAGTAAGTTGAATGATTGGCGAAATAGATGAGATAAAAATTATTTGTGTACACCTTATAGAACCGGTGATATTGTTGAATAAAAATAGCGTAAACATCGCGCAAGATGTAAACAAGATGCCGTTCGTAAAAAAAAAAAAAAACAAAAAAAAAACAGTAAATTTTCTCCCTTTTTAACGCGCAAAAAACCACCTAGTGGTATGACACATGGCCGTGGAATCACAGATATAGCGCATTCAATCATTAATTTCAAATGTTTATTCATTTTAAGGTTACAAATTAAATATGGAAACAAATATTTAATCTTGTTATGTTGTTAATTGCAGCCCCAACCCTAACTAACCTAAATTACACCCTTTGTAGTTAAATTTAATAAAATAGTTTCAAATGTTTAGAGTTTCTTTCATTTGTTCCTTATGGTAATAGTTTAACAGCAGCAGCAGCAGCTAAACGTGCATATACCGTCTATCTTGGTTACCCCCCTTGCATAATATGGCAAAAAACGTTTTAATGTACCTATTCCAAATAATTACCCACCTTTAGTGGGGGGGGGGAATATACTTTTACGGATTTATTTTTTCGTTTTCGATGTTGTAAATTAAATAAAAACCAATCAAATTGTTGTAATTTCAAACTTAACTCAATGAACTGAGTTTAAGCTGAACGCAGTGTTGCCAACTCAAAAAATATTTTCGCGCTAGTTTGATTGCCAAAAAGCGCTAAATTTTTTAAAATAGCCAAAAACGACCAAAAAGACACTACAAATGGTCGAAAACAGCCAGAAAATGGCTAAAATGTTTTAGGCGCAAACGCGATAATTTAGCTCTTTTTGCACTGCCAAAACAAGAAACGCGCTAAATCGACAACACTGGCCGAACTACGTAAAACCACTTGGTCGAGTATCAAGGGAGGTAATACAAATTAAGAATTACCTCCCTTAGTATATTATATTTTGAAAAAGAAAAAAAAAGAAAAAATGATTCAAAATTGCACAAATATTTTTTATTTAAATTAAAAAGGCCAAACCTTTTTTTGGTGTTCCTTGTGCTTTCTTCGTTTTTTTTCCTTTCTTCCCTTCTTCAACAAGATTTCTCTTTCGGGGTTTATTTGCTTTTTTCATCCTCGGGGAGGAAGGAAAAGCTTGAAGTTGATTGTTGTTGTTTAGTTTATTCTGTTGCCTCAAAGTTGGAGTTATGGTCACATCCCCCTCAGCTGCCATCTTTTCATGCACCTTCAACGCAAGATGTTGTCTTTTGTGAGAGACTAATTTCTTCTTCGGACGTTTTATGACTTTTGAATTGTTTTTAGACTTCATTTTGATCGACGATCGTCAATCAACAAAACTTTAAAAAATGAAAATGGCGCTTTTTCCCCTCCCCTAATCCCTAATATAATATTCAACTACAGACAGCTAAAGATTGCCTGCAGTCCAGGTTGCCAAATCAGCCATTTTACGGCTATATCTAGCCGACCTTTCCCCTATTTTGCTGATAAAAATCTGCGATAGCAGATAGACGAAAGTCTGAACATTTTTTAAAAAAATAATTAGCCGATTTAATTTTATTTTATAGCTAACTCAAAACATGTATTTTCAATATTTTTAGCTATAAAGTTAGCCGAAACTGGAAAAAAATGTAGCCGATTTTAGCAGTTTTAGCCCCCCAAAATCAAATTAAATGTCACTCGCTTACTTTAGAGCCAATTCATTCGCTATAAAAGTTACTTTTTCTAAAAAAACGAAAATTTTCAGGAAGAAACGAAGGTCAGGCTCAGTTAAACAAATCAAACTACATAAAACAAATATTTTTTCATAATAAAAGATCGATAAAACGAATTTTAACCGAAACTTTTGCTTTTTAGCCATAAAGTTAGCTGAAAGTGTAAAAGATTTATCTGATTTTAGCAAATTTTGAAGCAGTTTTGCTTCATTGAGAAAATTGGGCAAAGTACAATTAAATTTTTTAAAAAAAATATCTAGATAAAGTGATTTTATAAATAAAAATAAAAAAAATAATCCCATGTAATTATAAATTAAGCTTAAAGCAAAAATGTATTATTTTGTTTTGGTTAAAATTCGATTTGGATAAACGGAAAAGTTCAAATGTGATACTTTCTCCCTTTATTTATTTGTTTTTTTATTTTTTTCATTTTGGAAGTTGAGGTGATGCTCGTGCAGTATTCTGATCTAGGAGCATTACCTTTAGTTTATCATTTGTTCAATTAGAAAATATTTGTCCGAATTTTCTTCAAAGTCACATTGTGGGAAAGAGTGATTACAAAAGAGTAAGGCAGAGTTTGTCAATGAAGAAAAGAAAATCATAAGAAGAATTAGATATAGATATATGGTTGTTTTTATATTTAGATGTAGGATTTAGTGAAAAATTTGATGCTAGATTTAAGTCCAAATCGTTATAGTCTAAGTTTTCTTGTAAAATTATTCCAAAAAGTAATGCATTTTTTGGTGATTGAATTTAATCCATATCTGGTTGTTATGCAAGATGGAACATAGAAGCATAACAGTTTGGAGCCTTTTGTACTTAATGAATGAATTTCATTCGTTCATTTAAAATATTCTTGTAGACAAGGTGGGGATACCTTATTTAATGAGTCATGTAAAAGGCCGAAAACCGTATTAAAAGTTTTATTCTGAAGAAATCTTTTGTACTTACAATCAATAAGACCTTCATTACTTTTAGTATGGTGCCATTTAAAACAAAAAAGAAAATTTCTAGTTTTTTTAGGGGGGGGGGTCTATTTACAATGAAGTAGAACCTTACATTCTGTCCATGTCCATCATATGACCGTCTATCATACAAAACTATGGAATTGAAGTATTTTGGTTGCTTCCATTTGGAAATGAAAGATATTTTACGGAGACTCGTGCAGACCCTCGCACACCTTTGGGCAGTCCCACGTATGCCCAAGGAGCTTTTAGTGTCATCGTTATTAAAATGTTCGAAGTTGAGGTTAAGATTCGGATAATAACAAGTGAATTTGGTTACATATTTTGTTTTACTTCATTGAGAAATCATTCTTCCAAAACATGAAAATTTATCTGAACATAATTAAAGAGGAAAAATTGGATCAAATATACCAGCAGGAACCCAAAATTAATTCTGTGGGACCACCTATAAAATTCAGTAGTAAAGTGAAGTCTGATTTTGTGCAAAAATCGGCTCCCAGAATTTCCCTCCAAAATAAAGTTTGCCAACATAACGGCCAATAATCCAAATAAGAATCAGCAGCAGCTGCTCTCAATAAATATTTTGGATACTGACATAGTAGGGAACATACCATGTGAATATACCAACCAATGAAAATTCATCTAAGATTCCATCTCGCTGGAGCCTACTTGAAAGCCAAATATTGTATATAAACAAACGACAGACAAGACTCGGCAGTTGTGACCTGTCTGCCTAAGGGGCGCGGTCGTATGACTCACACACACATACACACATTCACATGCTCGCACAAAATATTCAACGAGGCAAGTAAATGACTTACATATGCATACACATGCATACACTCACATTATACGACAAATCTTATTACAAACTTCCTTAAGAACTTTAATTCTATTGACCGTTTCGTTTCCAATCAAACTGATGTACCTTTTTCAATGCAAGACGTATTGTCTCCCAATCAATCGATCATTATGTTGTTATTGTTCTATAAATAAATATTATATATGTTACATACATATTCATCTTTTCATTCATTTCATTAAACCTTGAACGAGATCAAATTAAATTATAATCATAGACAGATATGCACAGTCCCTACAACTGTATCTAGGATCTATGCCATGTAATAATACACTCTTTTTATATGGGAATATTAGGATGGGGTTACATAAAAGAATTGTACTGCACCATTATCCTTTATTGACTATAAGGTTCTGACTTTCAAACCCCCTCACCCTCGGTGAAGAGGTCTGATTCAGGAAGGGGGGAGGGCAAATACTGAAGCCTCCTCAGTGAGAGTGAGGGGGATTGAAAGTTGGAACCTTATAGTCAATAAAGGATAATGGTGCAGTACAATTCTTTTATGTAACCCCACCCTAATATTTCCATATAATATTATTACTTGCTGGTGCTCATGTTGGCTACAACCTTCATACCTAAACATAGTTTGTCTAAACTATTATAAGAAGCACTAAATCTGATTTTGTCAACGACATACACTCACACTACACAACACCTTTCTTAAGAACTTAATTTCTATTGACCATTTCGCTTCCAATCAAACTGAACACTTCTCAATGCAAGACATATTGTTTCCCAATCAATCGATCATTATGTTGTTATTGTTCTATAAATAAATATTATATATGTTACATACATATTCGTCTTTTCATTCATTTCATTGAACCTTGAACGAGACCAAATTAAATTATTATTGTAGACAGATATATACTGTACCTACGACAATTTATACACACTTCTGAAAACCACCCTACAATTGCTGACACAACACAAAATTCTTAAAAGATTAAAATTTTTAAAAATTAATCTTGCTTTTTCAACAAAATTTAAAAAATAAAAATTTCAGAAGTAATTTTTTGCTTTTATTAAGTTTTTTTTCACACCTGTGTCCACTTGATGTTAAAATGGTTGAAAAATAAAAATAAATGCAAGAATTTTATCAAAGAAAAACAGAATACATAAATTATATTATCACTACTTCACTTCATAAATTTTTGCCAAAATACACTAACAATAATTTACACCATCCAATGAAAAATTGTGAATTTACGCCGCTGAACCATACGATTACTCATTTATGTTAATCCAAATACCTGAAAAAAAATGAAAGTAAAATTCATTTTATCGTAAATACTAAATCTACAACAGATCCTTTTCTTCATAAATTGTACCATTAGGGAAAATAAAAATTCAGCAAAGTTAAAATTTGGCCAATCAACATTAAGTGAGACGTTGTTTGGGCAAGTGTAATTCAGGATTTTGATTGCCATCCCAATATACATATATGTGGCGAGTCAAAGCGGTGTTGTCTCCCGTGAATGGAATTCCCCCACGCTAACTTTAAATCAGCCTCTTTCCCTCACATGTAACAGTGCCGTTGTCCATTATGATTTTGACCTGTCCAACTATGTGTGCTATTGTAGTATAAAACACCCCAAACTGTAAATAAGTCGATTCCACTTTTACATTTTAGCCAAAACATTTTATTTACAAGATTGCAGCCTACACTAAAACGAATACCGGAAAACAGGACTTTTACACACACGCGCATATATACAATTAATGCTGAATCACATGAAAACATATCTGTGGACAATGGACTTTTACATATACACACACACACATAAACATTTAACTAAATTTACATCCTTGTATGAATAAAGAAATGTTTGTCTCTTTTGGCCGGATTGTCTCTTTTGTTTATCATTTGTTGCTGTTCCCCTTTTCTGCCATTGATTGTATTTAAATGGAGTCATTTCTTACCTCACCTTTAAAAAAACCTTTACTGTGGAGAAATCTCATGCTCAAGCCAGCATTCACAAAACCTCATAGAAGACCTGATTCTCATCAATAAATCGGTTTCTTTCCTCTACATAACCTCTGGATGCCGGCACCCATCCTCCATACAGTGAAACGTTGTTCGGGCAAGTGTAATTCAGGATTTTGATTGCCACCCCAATATATATATATACCTATGCATACTAACTGGAATCTTCCCGACAGGCCTGTCCATAAAGAAACCAAATTTTTAAAACAACGCTCCAATGAAACGTTTTAGCTTGCTCTGACTGAAATGTTATGTAGCAGTGACCTTGACCTTTTTGTATAAAAAAAAATGCAGCAAGCCACATTGGTTAGTTTCTGAGCTACACATGCACTTGAAAGTTTTTGTTTTAGAAGTGCTGTGATTTGTGGACATCATTGTCTGACTGTCCGTGAAGTTTCCAAAGAAGTAGGAATCTGTAAAAGAAAAACTGACGATGCATATGTTTGTCTCTAACTATGTTTTTATGGACTCCTAAACGGTTGCCCCCTACAAGCTGAAAATTTGTGTATGAGGGTAACTTGAACCCAGGATGAACATAGGATAGGTGGTACTGACCTCGACAGGTCAATTTACGGTCAGGTCAATTTTGGTGGGGTCAGGTCAATTTTGGTGGGGTCAGGTCAATTTTGGCATTTTGAAATCTAACGCAGACTGCAAATTTGTGTACAAGGGTAACTTCTCACCAGGATGAACATAGTATAGGTGGTGACGACATCTGGTGACCTCTAAAGGTTAATTTAAGGTCAGGTTATATTTGTCAGTCCTTTTCATATCTAACGATGGCTGCACCCTATGGCCTGCAAATTTGTGTAAAAGTGTAGCTTGACCCCAGGATGAACATATGATAGGTGGTGATGACCTTTGGTGACACTAAAGCTTCAATTCAGGGTCAGGTCAATTGTGGCATTTTCTAATCTAACGGAGACGGCTGCACCCTACAGGCTGCAAATCTGTGTACAAGGGTAAATTGGACCGATGATGAACATAGGATAGGTGGTGCTGACCTCTGGTGAGCTCTAAAGGTCAATTCAAGGTCAGGTGAATTTTGGATTTCTAATCATTTGGTTTTGTGAGTTAAAAACAGGAACATTAAGAAGAACCTAATTTTATTGCAATCAACATAACAAGGCATGCATTTAGTCATGTTTTGTGGTTCTGAATGCTTTTTCATACATTTATGTATTCACTCATGTCTGTCCACACAATATCTCTAAAAGTTCTCAATGAATTTCAATGAAATTTGTGGAAGGGTGGGCCATGGACTAAGGAAGAAATGATTACATTTTGGGGGGAATCCAGGAATTTCTTTTCGATTGAATTAGTGTATGGCATTGGCAGAGGTACGCACTCTCCAAGTGCTTCCTAGTTCTATTTGTTTTTCTTAGAATTCTTAATCTGTTTTCCCATCATTTTCAGACCCAGTGAAGTAAAATGTGGGAGATATCATTTGTGCGTACAAAGTACGCAAGTATATCAGCTTGGGTGTTTACTGGGGGGGTAAATCAGCTTTGAGCCACCCAGGGTGTTTTGTTTCAACACTAAATTTTTATATAAAACATACACAACACAACGCGAATCATTGCAATTTTGTTTCTTTAAACTAAGGTCAGCATATTGAAGTGAAAATAAGTGAAAATAGCAGAACCCCCCCCCCACTCTCTCTTGATAAGATAATTCTTTTTAACACAACATAGAACAACTCGGTTATCCGATACTTTTGTTCAAGAAAAATATAAATCCCAAGTATACAACATTTCCTTTGATTAAGTACCTAACCTTTACACGTTTTTATCTATATAAGCAATTTACTTTTTCAGTTCTGACCCAGAGTTGCTTAACTTTGAATATAAATTTTTCAAAATCGGCCCCACCCTACCTGACCATTGTCTACTTAAAATTCTAGAAATAATTGAAAGAATACTCATCTGGTTGAAAATATTGTATTTCACAACAATGTTTACCATTAGAGCATCCAGGGGGTCAAGCAGGCCAAAGTGGGAACATTTCAAGCAGTTCACAACATTGAAATGGGTGGGAGGGGATGACAAGTTATCCTGACATTTTTCTCAAACAAAAATGTGGAGAAAACAGGTTTCAACAAAAATCGTAGGGGAGAATGGGAAACAAAGAATATTGCGAGAGGACTATGCAAAATTCAGGTCTGTACAAACAACTATAGGGCAAACATTTGGCTAAGAAGAGAAGATAGTGATAAAATCTTCAACAAAAGTTAGTGGGAGTGTTTCAATGCTTCCAATAATATGAAACCATAGTTTGTTTTAATCAAATCACGGAGTGAAAATGGCCGACTGATTCTTTACAACTTTGGTGATAACCATCATCTGCTGAAGAGTTTCAGGGTGGGAAATGATGGTAAAGCATCATGGGAAGTAATTACCCTACCTGACTATTGTAGACTTAAAATGCTTGAAATAATTGAAAGAATGAAAACATTGTATTTCACAACAATGTTTAACATTAGAGCATCCAGGGGGTCAAGCAGGCCAAAGTGGGAACATTTCAATTAGTTCACAACATTGAAATGGGTGGGAGGGGATGATAAGCTATCCTGACATTTTTCTCAAACTAAAATGCGGGAGAAAACAGGATTCAACAAAAACATGAGGGAGAGTAGAAGAAAAAGGACATGGCCGCAAAAATGCATTTTTATCAGTACACTTTGCTGTATCAAAATAAATTAAGATAAGAAAATATCTACAATTACTCTTTACTCTTTGGCACTTGTTGACGTTTGATAAAATTTATCTGATAACAGACAGTGGTAGACCACTGTTATAACCAGGGTTGCCAAATTAGCCTTTTTTCTGGCCAGATCTGGCTGATTCCTTTCCAATTTAGCCAATAAAAATCTACAATAGCCAAAAATCTGGCCATTTAAAAAAAATAATTAGTAAACTTAATAAAAGTAAATTTTTATCAATAATTTGTTTGGAGTCTTAGTGTATAGTTATTTTATTTGAGAAGTGGGATTTAAATGAATATACAGGGTGTCCCGTAAGTAATACTCAATTAGTCCCCAAATTAACGCCAGTTCTATCTAAGGGAAACAACTATTTAATAGTTGCTTTTAATAGTAATTTAATAATAATTTAATAGTTGCTTCCCTTAGAACTAGCATTAATTTTGGGACAAATCTGGAGTTACTTCTGTGACAGCCTATATACAGGGCGTCTCAAGTGTAACGGACAATTTGTCCCAAAATTAATGTCAGTTTTATCTAAGGGAAGCAACTCAGCATGCCTAAAATTACCAGTAAAATTGAATACTCTTGATAATTAATAGGACGTGTTGCTTCCCTTAGAACAGGAATTAATTTTGGGACAAATCAGGAGTTACTCTTGGGACACCCTTTATAACATTTGTAGCTACAAAGTTAGCTGGAAATGGAAAAGTTTAGCTGATTTTAGCCATTTTTAAAGTCGGTTTTAGCTATAGATAATGATCATTCCCATATTTGGCAATGTTGACTATAACATAGAATGACACTAATATAAATGTTGTATACTCTTTTACACGTTCTGTTGACACGAGATGTCTCGTCATTGGTTGCTCACTTGCGGGAGGAAATGCTAAACTTGGATAGAAAGGAAGGACTCAAAAGTTGTTTGTAGAAATATGTGAACATATTTTTATTTCATATTATACATTTTGTCGGAAGAATTAAGAGTGGGAGAGAGACAAGGAGAACCGACAGTCTGTCTCCAACAGGGACACACACCTGTCAAGTTTCAATGTTGAAAATAAGTGAGAATCATATCTGCCAGAACTTTTGAAACACGTTTTAAG
>VCCN01004206.1:2594076-2605466 GCA_006491835.1 Architeuthis dux | reverse complement strand
TATGTATGTATATATATAATATATATATATATATTACATTATGTTGAAATGACAATTTCAGAAGGCCGATGAAAAAATGTGATAGTTTTGTTTTGGCTTTTTCAAAGAAATGATGGCGAAATACAACAAAATATGTATCTATTTATGTGAAATTCTTGTTTGGTTGGTGGCTGGATATTTTTATGTTCTGGGGAAAAACAGTGCAAACCTTTTTAAGGTCACTCATATCAGGTGCTATCCCGGTTTAAAATGGACTTCCAGTGAAATAGGAAATGAAAAGAGGGGTATGTGGTCTGTTGAGGATGGATGTTGATATATGATACAATTCCGGTGTTTGAGATTTACAAACAAAATTTACCTATATATCTGGTTACACAATTTTGTAGAGATGTTAATAAGTATGCAAAAATGTCAATTCATGTGGTTATTGTAAGCCGTTAATTTGTATTAGTTCAGTAATTGTGAAATATGTGTATATATCCCGTGTTTGCAAAATCTTGACTGATAAGTGTATTACTTAAATTTTGTATTGGGACGTAATATGGTTAAGTATTTTTATTTTACTGACAAGAATATTAAAATTTATGTATTGATCCTGTTTGATCTTACTTTTGATACAGTGATTGATTATAAAGTTTGAATCTATCACAGGCTGTTTATAGCTATCTTGTCTGTCTATCAGTATGTTTGTCTCAGTCTGTTCATGTCTAAATAGCTGTCTATTCTATCGCTGTCTGTTCATGTCTAAATAGCTGTCTATTCTATCGCTGTCTGTTCATGTCTAAATAGCTGTCTGTTCTATAGCTGTCTGTCTATCTATTGTTGTCTGTTCATGTTCATATCAAAATATCTGTCTATCTATTTAAATATCTATCTCAGTGTGTTCATATCTGTCTATCTTATCTGTTCATTATATAAATAGATTAGATATCAAATATACATAGCACGCCAGCCAGACCAACTTAGAAACTGAAGAAACCTGTTTTGGTTGACTGTTTCTAGAATCTAGATTTAGAAAAAAAAACCCATCTGAATTGGTCCATCTACAGATAAGTAAAACTGCGGTTGGTGATTCCATAGATGGTGAGATCCCTCTGAAATATGGAACTGAAAAATAATTGTTATTGCAGTTTGCGAATTGACTGAAACTCTGGGCGTTTTATGAGGACACAAATGGCTGGCTTTTTTATTAAAGTTACTAGTGTATTACCCATCAAAAATCATATGATGTTTTATGGTATGAATCAATTTTAAAAATATATTAGAATCTGTCAACATAGGTTTCTTCAGTTTTCAAATTGGTCTGGCTGGCCGGCTAAGTATGTATCATGCTTACAGGTTGCACCAATGGAGCTAGAGGGCAGAAAATTTAAACATTTACTCCTTAAGTTTTTTTTTTGTTCAATTGGCAATGTAAGTTTATGCTAAATTGGTCCCTTAGTTTGTGTCCAGCAGCATTCACGCTTGTTTTTTGAAAATTCAGACATTTTTTAGTGATCACTGCCCAACAAAAGGTGAGTGAAGTAACTTATTCATTGCTTCCCACCCTTTGTCCAATTTTTTAATTGCTCACACCCAATACTGCATGCTGCCAAAAGACGTTGGTCATGTGACGGTTTCTATTGACTGATTAAGCAGACCTGTTATTATTATTATTAATTTTTATCACTCCTATTTAGTTTCATCTGAATTTTTGTTGCTTTTTATTGCAAAAATTGAGATGAAGGTAAATAGTAGTGATAAAAATTAACAATAATGATTTACAATACTTCATCGAATAAAATAAATAAATAAATTTGATTATAAAAATATGTTTTAGTATAAATGTATTCATTTCCTCTCGGCAAGAGTAGCAGACGCATGGAACAGCCTAAGTGAAAAGACAGTCACTTCCAGGAATATCAATGTTTTAAAAAATAATCTTTAGTCTGATATCGGACATACCAAATTTAATTTTAGGTCTGCAAATAATGCACTGACATCTTTATGTGCTGTTGCTGCAAACTAATCTCCGACAATAGTTTTGCGAGAATATAAAAAACAAAAGTGCCGTTAGAATGTGTGTGTCATTAAACTACTAGAGGTCTATAGAATCCAGAACAACATACATAGAGTGGATACTGATGTACTGAAACTGATCCAAGCCTTGGCATTTATGTAGACAACTCATGAAGTACAACTCGGATGCCAAAGAAAGAGTTCAGAGGAGAGCCACCAAGACCATTCCAAGGCTGGGAAATATATCCTACACTGAAAGATTAAAACAATTTAATCTAGAGACCCTTGAATACAGAAGAAAACGTGCTGACCTACTAGAGGTCTATAGCATCCGGAACAACATACATAGAGTGGATACTGATGTTCATTGCTCAAAATGCCCTGATAAGAAAATGCTGACTTCATCTATCTGCAGTAAAACCAGAGGACACAGCCATAAACTACAAATTCAGACCTCCACTGGTGTTAGAAAAAATTTCCTCTCGGCAAGAGTAGCAAACGCATGGAACAGCCTAAGTGAAAAGACAGTCACATCTGAGAATATCAATATTTAAATTGGACATACCAAATTTAACTATAATTTTTCTTATTAGTTTAAACCCAGCCCAACTACACTGAAGCAGGTTTAATGATGCTGTTAACTGCTGTCAAAAAAGCCGATTTCAAGTAGATATTAAGATGAAATTAATTTGCAAAAACTGAGTTAAGAGTTTGTATTTCTAATGTTTGTATCACTTGAAATAGTCACTTATGTTTTTATTTTTTTGTTTTCACTTTTTTCACTACTTTAATGCGATGGTCCGCTTTGGAATGTGTATACTACTAATACCCAAAATGAGTACATGTGAATTCTCTTCGTATTCTTATGAATTCGTTTCTTTTTCTTTTTCATAGTAAACTTTTAAAACTTTTTAAATACCCTTTTTATAATATGAAATGTAAGAATAATTTTTATTGCTTTCTGATTGCAGTTAGTGAATTGAATATAACTCTAGGCGTTTTATGGGGAGGTCACAAATGACTGCCTGTTTTATTAAAGTCATTAGACACTCAAGGCTATAATCAGATGCATTCCTGCATTGAGGCTTTTTATATATGAGAATCTTGTTTGCAACCTTGCAATTGTTGATTCCCCTAATAGTCCAGTCAAAAAGATTTTTAACTGTAAATTTAACATATAAAGATAAATGTGGTACAGTTAGAAGTGCAATTTTATGTAGATTAACATTACTAAAAGCCCACTGCAATCCACTTTGTTGTTTAAAAGTTTTAAAGTTAGTACAGGAAATTAGGTGAGATTTCAAGCAGAATTGTTCAAAATGTGAAAAAAGTGTGAAAACTTGCATACTGGTAGATTATTTGATGCTCTTTCAATAAATAAAACCAGGATACACACAATCTGACTAAAACTGTGGTTGCCATCTTTATTTCAAAATGGCCACCATTAAATTGACATTTCAACCAGAATTGTTCAAAATATGAAAAAAAGGGTGATAACACGCATACTGGTAGAATTTTTAATGCACTTTCATAAAAAAAATAACATAGACATGATCTGACCAAAACTGCGGCCACCATCTTTATTTCAAAATGGCCATCATAAAAAATATTCAAAATAGTACAGTAGAAAAATTGAAATTTCAACCGAAATGTGAAAAAGATTTTAAAACTCTCACACTGGTAGAATTTTAGATGCTTTTAAGTATTAAACCAGGATACATACGATCTGACCAAAACTGTGGCCGCCATCTTTATTTCAAAATGGCTGCCATAAAAAAAACAAATTTGCATTATAGTATGGCATTTTAGTTGAAATTTCAACCAGAATTGTTCAAAATGTGTAAAAAGTGAAAACTTGCATACTGGTATACTTTTTTAATGCTCTGTTATATAAAAGCAGGACACACGCAATCTAATTTTTTATGGCAGCCATTTTGAAATAAAGATGGCAATTATAAATATAATCTTCACAATATCTTTCGATTCAAATATAATCTTGTGTATCGTGGGCTTAACCACTCGAGTAAATTGTTTCCATCTAAAGGGTCATTACTATCACCATCAGTTGGCTCTTCCTCCAGGTTCATTTGTTATTGCACCCTCTTCCATAGCACTGACCACATGCAGTAATGCAAGCACACCCATTCTTGCGGCAGGAGTATAGATTTTCGTTTGTTTTACAGTTGCATCGTACCACACCCAATATTTCATCCGGTGCTGGAGGATACGTTAAATATAATTGAATTATAGAAAATACTTAATTTTTGATTATTTACATTACAATACAAAGGGCATAATTTTATTGAAGCATGCAGATTTTAAAACTTAATGAATCATTGTTGTAGTTGAGAGAGTTGGAATTGTTACTAATATCATCTGTCGGGATGTCAAAATTGCGAGGGCAAGCCCTAGCCTTTATGTACCAATATGTGCCCTAGGATGATGCAGAAGAATAGATGGATAGATAGATAGACCGATAAATAGAAAGATTGTCTTGGTGTAGAAAATGTCATTTAAATGCATAGAAATAAGAATTCTGCCTTATTACACCATCGCTGTATGATTGATAGGTCAACATTTGGAATTTCAAAATAATGGCTATTGGAATGTTAATAAGTTAAATAGGAATTTACAATTGTTAAACAATGACAGTAGCCACGTAACATGCTGCCACATAATACGATTAATGTCATGCATTTGTAATTGAAAAATATATGTGTTAGTTAAATAATTTCAGGTATAAATATAGGAGACAAATGAACTCAGGGAGCAGTTCTCGACTGGGCCTTTTATAGGTACGTGTCGGTACAACTCTGTCCGCCCACCCCCAGGGTGCGGGAGGAGGGGACAGGACACACTTGAAATGCTGTCCACCACATCTCAGATGTGAGCCGCGACTTCCTCAATTGGGAACGCTCTGAACAACAGTAGCAGTAAGAGTTTGACGTCTTTAGTAAACAGCTCTGTCTAGCCTTTAAGGAATTAAGCAGTTATCCATAGTTACAAATGTTATGATTTTTTCTTACACACTTTGAAAAGAACGGTTAACCCAGCTAACACTATTGTAAGCCAGCCGAATAAACACGTATGGATAATTTTGAACTTCGAGTTTTCATTTGTGAGTGAAAAAGTGTATTGACCACCAAGTTCCTTGCAGCATCAACAAAACCCAACAGAGCAGAGACACAATTCAGTTACACATCGTACTAACAAACCTGTGAAGTTACGACACCCAATGAATCAGCTTTGCATCAAGTCTCATCAAACATTTACCAGTTACAGAGACACAACGCAGTTCTGGGGAGATCAACTTTATACAACGTCGACAAACAGACGAGTCGTTTGCGAATATTGGGTATCATCAAACGTAACATAAATAAATGTACAGGTTTTAAAGAATCTCATGGATAGGAGAATAGCGTAAAAGAAAACATTTTAAAAACCTAACCGAATAGGTTGTTATTCTGAAAAGGCAGAATACTATGAGCTTCAAATTTGGTTGAGACAAAGGACTAGATTGTTACCATTATAAGTGCTATTGAACAAAACACTCACTGTTGAAATTACCTAAAAATAAATGATTGAAAGTGTTTCAAAGATGCTTACCAGGTTAAAAACTATATGTCTACTCTTATATCTCAAATAGGACCCATACCCAGCAATGCTTTGAAGATTTGGCACCCAAACCTGCTTTCATTAACTTTTTTGAGAGGAAAAGATAATCCCCCATGAAACAAATCAAAGAATTTTTGGCTAAGATCAAAGTGTAGTATCTGTTCTTCGAAACCGCCATGGCCACGAAGCTCGGAGAAACACGACCTGTATGGGGTCCTGTGGCATTCTCGCGTATTGTCCTGGGAGAAGTTGCGCAGGATATCTTGGCTGCGGCTGATAACGCGCCAAGTATCAAAGTTTAGTATCTGCGCTTCGAGACCGCCATGGCCTCGAAGTTCGGAGAAACCCGGCCCCTCGGGGGTCCTCGTGGCATGCTCGGGTATCTTCGGATAATTGGGAGAAGTTGCACAGGATATCTTGGCTAGCTGGTAGTGACGCGGTCACCCCATTAGCACACTTGGGATCCGTCCTGAGGAGCTTTTGGACACATCCCGGTCCTCGTGTCATTTGTCTCAGTGACAGGGATTTGGGATTCTCCCCCCTAGGTCTCTAGGCAAGGGGACAGGGGATCCCCACCCCTCTGCACGTTTGCGTGCACGCCGAACCCCACATTAAATAGACTTCATGTCAAAATTTGCAGCCATGGGGAGGTGAATAAATAAAGCTTTGTAGCCTTTTGGCTAAGATCAAAGTGTAGTATCTGTTCTTCGAAACCGCCATGGCCTCGAAGTTCGAAGAAACACGGCCCTGCAGCATGCTCGAGTATTTTCGGCTACCTGGGAGAAGATGCACAGGATATCTTGGTCAACTGATCGCGATCCCCATTAGCACACTCGGGATCCATCCTGAGGAGCTTTTGGACCCATCCCAGTCCTCGTGGCATTTGTCTCAGTGACAGGAATTTGGGATTCTCCCCCCTCAAGTCTCTAGTCACAGGGACATGGGATCTCCCCTCCCCTCCTCTCTACTGAATTCAGCACTAAATGACCCAACAAGGGTCGATGTGCCATTAAACAAAACAATCAAAGAATTTTCCAACCTCCCCATTATTCAAAACCCGACTTTCAGTAATCTTTCCAGTCCCTGACTATTCCAACTACAGCGCCTTCTAATTATGGAAAAAGACAAAATTATTTTTTAACTATATACCTGAGTGGACATAACAGGCTCTAAACAGCTACCATTTCTGGCACCATTCCCATTCAGTTGGTTCGATTGAAGTGTTCATCAAAGTTTTCCAGAACAATATCTGCAAATAAACACACAATCTGTGTTTTCTGAGTTGAATCCTCTGTTGGAGGCAGACATTCTGGTTGTACTCCCATTGCTGACTTTATGATCATTTCAATGCATCGGACGTTTCCAAGGTACATCCGACTCTCGTTCCTCTTACTGTTGTATAGCCCTCTTGGTCCGTGGGAGGAAAATCCTGAACTTGGAGAAAAAAGAAGACTTGAAACTTGTTTATAAAAATATGAGGATATATTTTTTATTTCATATAATACATTGTGGCAGAGAATGAAGAGTGGGGGGGGGAAGAGAGAGAGAGAGAGAGAGAGAGAGAGAGAGAGAGAGATAATGAGAGCCGACAGACTGTTCCCAACAGCTGCTGGCCCGGCTGCTGTCTGCCTCTCCGAGTGTGTTGTGTGTCTGTCTTTTATGGGGTTCGAATGCTGAATTTCCAGCCCACCACCGATAGATCGGAGTTCAGTTGAGATCCTGTTTCTGATTTTTGAACACCTGTTGTGTCTGTTTCCGGTTCCGGACATCTTGCCGCAGCTTTGGGGGTTTTCATCGTTATCCTGTTTAACTTTCAACACCTTTCAAATCTGTGACCTTCGCCCACGGCAACCTAAATATCCAACATTACCACATGTAATATAATAAGCAGCAAATGTGGGAAAATCTGAAGCTTACTGAATCCAAAAATTTAAATCGGGTATATCTGCAAGGTATATCACTTACCGTACATTATAGCAAAGAGCTTAATTCCAGCTTCCCCAATGTCATCTTGTGTAGAATTGGTATCGTTGAAGACTGAGCAGATTTCAGCAACATCCTTTTCCCCATTCTCAACCAATTTCATGATCTTGCTTTTCCCTTGTTCAAACATTGCTGGTGTAATGTCACAACCACCCCAGCCGTGAATGAACAGGATATTCTTGACAATTATTCTATCCAGGCATTCTGCCATCTGTCTGGTGTTGAATTCCCTCAGTTTTTGTCCTTTCTTTGACGCATTAACACATCCCCCCCATTTCTGTGTCCCAGAAGTAGAGTAACAAATCAAGTATGTCTGCGTCTTCAGCAACAACTGTAACTGGTTTCTTGTTACAAGCATATTCCTGAGCAACATCTAGAACTGCAGTATTTGCACCGCCTTTACGTTGAAGAAATTTATGTCCATATTCTGCAAAATATTTGTAGAGCAAACTGATTAGTTGCTGCTTGTTTTTATCGTTTGTCAGGAACAACTGTTTTGCATTCTGGACGTCTTTAACCTCTGTAAAGGCAACACTTGGACACTTTGGGTGAGCTTTTGATCTTCGTGAGTGTTCATGAACTTTTGTACTTTGCTCTTTGTAACCATCAAAGACGATCGAACATATACCATATCTTCTTGGAACACAAGAACGCTACTGTTGTATTATGTCCATGTATTTTCCTTACTTAAGGGTCCACACTTAAAATGATGTCATCACTTTTTCTAATAATGATGTGGTGGCGGTACGACCCACAAGGTTGAACCAGAGCCCTCTGCCCAACCACAGCTGAAGAGAATCTGGGTAGCGGCGCTGTTAGAACATCCGGGCTCCCCGCTCATGTTTTGTTGCGTCAGACACTCCGCATACGGGCACTTTAATCACTCCTTGGCATGATATAAGTGGCCGATTGGGGGAGTGAAAACAATTTGCTTTTGGTTGCGGTCTGACGAACGTTGTTGGCGTAGAGCAAATATTCGATGGAAAACAGTGCATTGTCATGCAGAATAATTCACTCCGAAGAGGTGTCCTGTGAAAGAGACTTTGTGCCCTGCGGTCCTCCCGTTTGAAAGAGACTTTGTGCCCTGCGGTCCTCCCGTTTAAAAGAGTCTTTTCTACTACAAATGACTTTGCTAATGATGACTAGTCTGGAAGCCCCATGTAGCTGTCCTTGAAGACACTGTTTGTCTCAGTTCAGAGCTGAAATATTTTTCTGTTTTCTTTAAGCTCAATTCATACACAATCAGATGAGAAAACAACACTGTTGGATCGATAGGAACAGACTCAGTTTTATGGGGGCCGAGATTAGGGTGTGGGGGGGCAGAACTTGAAATGCATGTGACAAAAAATCTTCATTTTTATACTTCACCACGTTGATATACGCAACTTATATGAATGATTTTTAAAATATAAGTATAATACTTTACTAAATTGAATAAAATACTACTAAGTCAAAAAGTGTTCATATAGTTGGGCGCTAATTAAACATTAGGTGTATGAAAGTGGGTGGGGCCAACCTAGGGACCAGCCAAAAAATCTTTTTTGGGGGGGGGGGTTGGCTGCAAGACTCTATAAAAGATTTTTTTTTTTTAAAAACCCTCCAATATTTGGAATTTTAAACTGATTTCTGCATTAAATGACCCATCCAAGGTTGATATGCTGCTAAACAAATCAAGCAATCAATCTAACCAAGCAGAAAGGTGGGTCATATCATCAGTGTCTTGTTGAATTCTACTTGTACTCAGATCTTGCTGCACTGAACCACTCCTGTAACTGATGACATTGCTCGGCGAACAGAAGAGAACTCGTACAGAGTTGACACACAGCAGTCCCACAGATTCTGTCAATCCACTCCCTGAATTGAGTCCACCTCTGCTTTTCAAAGATAGCATCATTGTCTGTTCAATAACAGTCCATAGACCTGTCCATAACTTTTCCGACCGTCCAACACAATGCTACCCTTTCAACTAATGCTGATAGTAATGACCCTTTAGATGGAAACATTTTTGAGACGCTCTTCCAATAAAAGATATTATGAAGATTATATTTAGTCTTCCTCTCTGATTTTTTTTCATAATTTACTTGCGTGGTTGAGTTGGTGTTCTTTAAGTTGTAATTACTTTCATATGGTGAAGCCCACGATACACTAGTTTCTCGGTTAACAAAAGATTTTCACGAGTTACAGACGACAATTAGTGGGGGCAGAATCCACCTCCTGATGAATCCATCCCGCTTTTTAAATCTAATGCTCTTTCATATAAAAATGAAAAGACTGTGGTCTCCATCTTTGTTTCAAAATGGTAGATCCCATGTGTCCAGCTTTTATATAAAAGAGCATTAAAAAAATCTACCAAGTTTTCACAGTTTTTCCACTTTTGTTCAAAACGTGGGAAAAGTGTGGTTGAAATTTCAATTAATATATATCAGGATTTTAAAAAAATTTTTTTTATGGTGTCCATTTTCAAATGAAGGCGGCTGCGGTTTTTCTCAGATAGTGTGTGTAATGTTCTTATTGTGTATATGCGTCTTCGTTGTTTCTATCTGTAGTAGCTGTGTTAGATTAGAATGCGTTTTGATTCATAGTCGTGTTTAAGCGTGTTAAGAAAGGATAAACAAAAGAACACATGTTGATAAGAGCTATGCTCGAGCTGAAAACTGCGCCTTCCCTGTTCCTACTTCCGGTCCCGCTTCTGGGACCGGAAACGGAATAGGGATTGCTGGGAGCTTGCTTAGGCATGTTTATTTATTTAACATAACATACATGTGTATAAACATTATAGTGTGTATCCTGGTTTTTAAATGAAAGAGCATCAGAATATCTACCACTGTTTTATATTGCAAATTTTAAATTTGTTATGGTGGCCATTTTGAAATAAAGATAGTGGCTGCAGTTTTGGTTAGATAGTGTGTATCCTGTTTTGAAAGAGCATAAAAAATCTACCACTATGCAAATTTTCACACATTTCTTTTACATTTTGACCAATTCTGTTTGAAATGTCAATTAATCTATTGTGATGAAGACTTGCCGATTCAAAGAGCGAAACGGGTGCGTGTCACTTGTATTTGTGTCACTGGCAGCAAAGAACCCAGATCGAAACCAAAAACATCCTCAGTACATCCGAGATACTAACACTTCACTTGTCCTCTGTGGTTCTTTGACACATGTCACTGGTCTTTCCACTGCTGTTCTGGCCGATAAAAAGGCAAAGCGAGAGTCAAAGAGACAGCCACGTTTTGAATTTATACAACGTTGTTGTCAGTCTGAGCATCTTAACGAGTTTTGATCTAGGTGAATGCATACCGATGATTTGCAATGTAAATTTATCCTAAATTGGTCCCTTAGTTTGTGTCAGTCAGCATTCAAGCTTGTTTTTTGAAAATTTGGACATTTTTAGTGATCACTGCCCAACAAAAGGCAAGAGAAGTAACTTATTCATTGATCACCCCTTTTTCAAATTTTTGAATTGCTCACCCCAATTGCTGCCTAAAGATGTTGATCACATGACGGTTTCTATTGAGTAAATAACCAAACCTGTTATAAAACAAATAACAGTTTAGACCTATTTAACTTGGAATGTCCTGAATACTTAACCGATAAGGTTTTATGTTCTGGGGAAAAGTAATAATTTCTTGTTGCTAAGTGTTTTTTACTCTGCACGGGACATGGGAGATTATCAGGTTGACTCTTTCTCTCATCATAAAGTTTTGTTTTTTTTAGTTTAGGTTGGGACATGCTCCTCACTGCACGCTATATGAATAACTCGGTTAAAGCTTAACATATGTTGAGCACTGTAG
>VCCN01004206.1:2582599-2593923 GCA_006491835.1 Architeuthis dux | reverse complement strand
TGTGATTTGTACTGTGTATCGTCGTGTGATTTGTACAAACTGTATATCGTCGATTAGTAAAGACTTTTTATTGGAAATTAGCAAGAAGACGTGCATGTGACGGTTTCCATTGAGTGACTAACCAGACCTATTTAAATTTAAGTCAATGGAATTCTTTAAATCAGAAAAACTGAAAATATTTGAACATCAATCAGCTATACTGTGAAATCAGCTTTTCAGACATAAGACTTTGTGTAGGGGGTATCAATTTGTATTCTGTGTCCCTTACCCCTGTCAGCACCCTTGCCAGAGCATGTGACACTGTGTCTAAACTTAGAGAATTGGGCTATGAGATCTTGCAGCATCATCCATATTCACCTGACATTTCTCTTACAGATTATCATCTTTTCAAGCATTTTGAACTTTGTATCCGTAATAAAAGGTTCAGTAATAGGGAGGGAAGCCATAATTCATGCTTTACTGAATTTGTGACCATTAAACCTAAAGAATTTTATAGAGATGGCATATTATCATTAGAGGATCACTGGAAAAATGTTATTGCGTCCTATTTTTTATTAAATATATATTGTTTTATATATGCCCCTGTCACCAGGGTACAGCGAGGAGGGGGGGGGTGAGTAGAAATGCTCAGCTAAAATTACTAAATTTGTTAAAAATAGCCAAAAAATGACCAAAACACACTAAAAATGGCCAAAATGTTTAAGCACGCTTACGCTAATTTAGCGCTTAGAAATGTTATACATATTGCGTTTTTCATATTCTAAAACTCAGGGTAACTGAAAAAAAATCATACAAAAAAAGTCTTTGGAAGAAAGTCATACAGTAATATGTGGTAAGGAAAAAAACAACGTCCTAGAAAAAAAAAGTCATAACTTTGGTTCCTGGGTAGGAAAAAATCATTTTTTCTAAAGTAATAATTACTTTTTTCCTATGATTCTTCTTTCTTCTTTTTTTTTTCTTCTTTTTTTTTCTTTTTTTAAAATTCTCTGATTTCGTGATCACTGCCCAACAAAAGATGAGAGAAGTAACTTATTCATTGATCATCCATCTTTCCAATTTTTTTTAATTGACCCCCCCCCCCCCCACACACACACACACACGACATGCTGCCAAAAGATGTTGGTCACATGATGGTTTCTATTGAGTGACTAACCAGACATGTTTTGCTTTATCGGTCAAAACTTATTTTAATTACCTTTACTTTTTTTTTTCTCTATTTCTCAGTTGAAATATCCCAAATATGGAAATTACCGTCCGAAAGAGGAAGTCGAGATTCAACCAGTATCCCCCCAAAGTTCTGATTCTGGCGTTCACCACTACATGCTGGATATCTTACATGGCTATGAATGGGTGATATTCAAGCGTGCACCATGGTATATTATAATATATAGCATTTTTGTATTGTTGTATGATCTGTTTTGGAAGACTGGTTTGCATAATTTTGTCCGGCTCTATACAACCAAAGTAATGGATCCAGGAGGAATATTGGGACAGTATAAGGATATTATTGAAGAATGTCAACCAAGTCTTGCTGCAGGTAAGATCTTCTTTGAAATAATTCTTACTTCCAAATACATTCATTTGTGCAGGGTGGCCAGAAGGGGAGATAATCCAAGCTTTATATCAGAGACTTACCCAACACAGCCATTGGAATAGCGTAGAATTTAGAAATTATGCGAGTCTGGAGGCAGAGATTCAATACCAGCCCTTTGAGGCGACCCCCATCTCAAGAGACTGGTATTGAACCTCTGGCCCCAGACATGGGGTGGGTCTGCCTTAAGAGGCTGGTATTGAACCTCTGGCCCCAGACATGGGGTGGGTCTGCCTTAAGAGGCTGGTATTGAACCTCTCTGGACTCGCTCGATTGAGGCAGACCTGCCTCAAGAGGTTGGTATTGACTCTTTGCCTCCAGACTTGCTCAATTTCCAAATTTGACAATATTAAAATGCCTGTGTTGGGTAAGTCTCTGAGATAAAGCTTGGATTATCTCCCTTTCTGGCAAACCTGGATTATATGTACTTTCTGAAATAGATTTGTTTTGTTAGAAGGATTTCAATTGAATTTCTTTGTTTAAAAAATGTATGTTTATAGATGATGATAAAACTAATCTGGTCAGAACATAATTGGAAATAAAATATTGCCACAGTAACACAGTTTTCCCTAAACGTTCGCTGTGTTGCTGTAACAGTTTGTTTTGATTAATGTTTCTATTGCAAAACACACAGCTGTACCAACCAACTATCCAAGTTGACTAAACTTCAAGCAGTGTACTGGTCTATCAGCAAGAAGCCACCAGCGAACTCAACTATTCAATTTATTAGCTACTACTTGATAGTATTAAACAGTGCCAATACTATGATGTGAGAGTTTATTCAATTAAATATCCTCATCTCTGTTGTTTTTACCATACCATTTCAGCTGGTCAGTTCTGCAGCCTTCATGACCAAACAAAATACAGGTGTCTCCCATTATAACCCAGGTGTTGGGGTCCAAGAAAGCCAACCTCATTATAACCGAGCTGCGATAACTGCAGGTTGAGTATGGGCGATATTCAAGGGTGGCTGATAGATAAAAGACTTATGTATGTGGCTTCTGCTTAATAGGACCAACGGTTATTAGGACCAATCTTGTAAGAACCAATTCAAATGTATTACTTGGACCAAACAGCAGTGGAACTGAATTAACATTTTTTTAAAAATAAAATCTGATAGAATTACTAAAAATATAGTTTTCAGTTCTCAGAACAACTATCTTTCAAATAGTTTTAGCTCATGACTCAAATTTTCAAAAGAAAGAAAAATAAAAAAAATAAAGGGACATTTAGTTTTATGCAAGTTGTTCCCTTTGAATTTGAATTAAAAAAATTAAAAAAAGATTGTGTTAATCGGACCAGCCGGTTATTGGGTTCAAAATCGTTGGTGCCAATGTGGTCCTATTAACAGGAATCTACTGCATATGTAACTATATGACCCAGTTTGCCATCTCATTGGTGGTCTCAGCGAAATAGGTTAGAACCATAGAGAGTATAAATGTAAAAAAGACAAGTAGAAATGAAAGTGTTAATAAAAAAGTTTTGTTCATTGACTATTGAAATGTTCTTGTCTAATTCATTTAATTTTTACAGTTGATTTGCCTTTGTAAGTCAAATCTATTTCTTAGTGGGAGTTGTGTCACTGTGATGAAGAATAAATTATGATAGTAAACGTCCTCGTGTATACGCATGATGTGGGCACTGCCATTTGCAATGTAAATGAAATGCATGCGCACACAGGGAGCAGGTTTTTTTTATCAGAACGGCGGTGAGTGAGGTGCCTGTATGTTATGCCAGTTTAATTTGCATACGCGAGAAGTTGACAGCTACTTAAGAGTGCAGGAGAGAGGCCAAAGCAGATCATGATTCGTAACGGATTCATGAACGTGGATGCAAGTGAATTCTTCGCAGAGAGTGTGTCGGAACGCAACAGTGTTAGATGGTGTGTCAGTCTTTTTCGTAGAGAGATTATTGGAATGTAACGGTGTTAGATGGTGTCACTCTGTGGTGTACTTCCAGTAACAGTCTACCGGATTGTTTGTTCCTGACTGGTTTCAGCGCATTTGGTTTTACACTATTTCTGTGAACTTCTACACACAAACTGTGTTGTGTGTTTTGACTTAAGAAAACTCTACAGTCACCTATTGTCATCAAATGGACTGAGGTAGTAAAATAGTGCCCAGTCCTAAATATCATGCTTCTGGTTTCATAGGGAAATTCTGTTTTTATTCGCAGTGTTTCTGGACGAGTGGTCTATAATATAGGTAAAAATGTTGGGGGTCCACCACCCACCTGCCTTATATTGCAAACCATGCTATAACAAACCGTGTTTATATCGGATGCCAGTACAGTAATAAAAACAACCAAGATGAGGATACTAGTCCGGTGATAAAAACAACCAAAATGAGGATACTAGTCCGGTGATAAAAACAACCAAGATGAAGATACTAGTCCGGTGATAAAAACAACCAAGATGAGGATACTAGTCTGGTGATAAAAACAACCAAGATGAGGATACTAGTCCAAATAAACCATGTCAAGATGCTGCTTTCTCTCCGAACTTTGGATGATACTAATGCTACCTCATTTTTATTCCTTGTTATTTTATTTTTTTTTCCCTTACAGGTTTAAAGTTACTGACAGACCCGAAAAATGTACCTGCCTTATTAAATTGCACTCATGGAAAAGACCGAACTGGAGTTTTATCCGCACTGATTCTTGCTTGCCTTGGGAAGGATAAATCCTACATAGCCAAAAACTATTCCCTCTCGGTAAGTTTGAGTCTGAGCTTTTATCTACTTGTCATATGAGAGAAAAGAGAATGGAATCAGCAGCCGATTCCAAACAACAGCTGAGATAGTTTGTGTTCACTTAACGCTAAAGCCTTCAGGGAAAGGCATGAAACAGACCTGCCAAGGTCAGAAAAGAAAGATGCGGGAGATATCATTCGTGAGTACAAAGTATGCGAGTAAATCAGCTGGAAGCACTGTAAGTCCCCTACCCCCTCTTATCACCTATATTCCGGTCTTGATAAACAACCCCCACCTCCTCTGTCAGCTGGTCCACAAGAATAATGTCAATATTAAACTGGTCTGCAGTGAAAAAATGGTGTTTTGATTTTTCAGCACTAAATTTTGACACAAAACACACACAACTCAACACGAATCTTTGCAATTTTTTCTTTAAACTAAGGTCAGCATATCGAAGTGAAAATAAAAATATCAGAACCTTCCCCCCGCTCTCTCTTGATCAGATAATTCTTTTTAACACAACATAGAAATCGAGAGAGAAGAACTCGGTTATCCGATACTTTTGTTCAAGAAAAATATAAATCCCAAGTATACAACATTTCCTTTGATTAAGTACCTAACCTTTACACGTTTTTATCTATATAAGCAATTTACTTTTTCAGTTCTCTCCCAGAGTTGCTTAACTTTGAATATACATTTTTTTCAAAATTGGCCTGAAACGAAAATACGGGTGAAAACAGGGTTCAACAAAAATCATGGGGGAGAGTTGGAGACAAAGAATATTGCAGGAGTACTATGCAAAATGCTAGAGACTTGGCTGGTCTGCATGAATCCATCTCTTCTTCCCCACCCCCTCCAGCTATGGGTAAATAGTAGTGCAGACTGGACTCTCTAGCCATGGTTGGCAACAAGGCGACAGAAAACTCTGATTCCAGCCTGATGGAGCCCATCACTCTTCAAGCTATCTCACCCTCGACACACAAAGATTTAAAAAATGAGAAATGTCTAAATCTCTCAGATTTGGTCCAAATTTAAAATAATTTTCTGGAATGTGAACATTTTTTAAAACTGAAAGGTTGAAAGAGAGGAGGGCAAAAAAGCATGTAATTCTTCATGAAATCGGCCTGCGAGATCAAAAGGGTTGACTGAATTTGAGGTAGGGTAGTAAAGTTGAGAGAGATGACTGTACAACACAGAGTGAGGGGCTATCGGGGGAGGGTGGAGGCCGTCATGTTGGTTCTTAGTCTTCTTTCTTTCCTATGAAAGGGAAGATAGGCTTAGGCTTCTTTAGCTGTCAGCTGGTTGTCACTGGAAGCAAAGCAAAGAAAATACTATACAAAGCTAGATACAGACAAAACCATACTGCCACCCGTGTACCCAGGCGATTTCAATCTCTACACAGAGATCTCCAAGACATTCTTTGCCAAGCAAAGAAAACCACACAATCTATACCAGCCTGACTGCACATTTGTCCAACAAGCTGATATATGCTGCCTCTTTCAAATTTCTCACTATCCAGCAGTGTTCCCTGTCAATTATCTGAAAACAGCCTAAAGGCAAAAATATCCTCTCAATCAAATATGCCTAATGAACATCTTGAATCATTTGTATCCCAAAGTCTAAACCTGTTTTTATACTCAGTCTCTTGTCTTTGTTGTATGTTTTCATTAAGTTACATACATTAAGCAACTAGGCCGGTTTAAGCTTGTGCGGGCATGTAGCATATGTTATAGAGGGGTCCTAAATTAAGAAAATACATATAAGTATTACAAACACATACAGTTTCCACTTGCAGGGTAAAGTAATTAATTTTCTTTCATTTGCTATGCAGCCAGATAATACAACAAATATGTCCAGTTCCAATGACTTCAGTTTCAAATATCTTCGTATTTATGCATTGTATATGTATCACATAGATATCACTCTCCCATTAATTACTGTATTAAAATAATAACACCAATTTGTGATAATTGGCTAAAATCGCTAACCATAAACACCCAGTCGTTCATGAAAGTTTAGGTCAGTACAGTACTATAGTAATAGAGCAAGTGCAGAATCACTAAATAGGAGTTGATAGCTTGCAAGCATTTAGTGTGGGGCCCTTGAAATTGTGGGGCCCGTGGCATATGGTACTTCTGCTAGATTTCACTGCAGACCAGTTTAATATTGACATTACGGACCAGCAGATGGCGGAGGAGGGGGTGTTAATCAAGACTGGAATATAGGTGATATGTCTACTATGAAGGAATGGTCTTGAACGTTCCCTCCAGGGCGCCTGCCCGGGTGAAGTGTGTGGAGATCCTGGTATGCCCAGTCGTCAGAATCCCCCTCTCGGCTTTGCTGATGTTGTCCAGAGGAAAGCAGAGAGCGATATGTCTGGCATCAGCTTGGCTGCAGGAGCTGTCGGAAGGACGTCAAACTGCCTGGTTTGGTGATCAGTTGTTCTTCTCCTAGACTGGTTGCCTTCCCAAGGCTGGAGAGCCCAATTTGCCCTACTATTTTTACACGTAGCTGGAGAGATGGATGTATGCCTTTCCCAATGGCATCAGTGCGAAGTGAACATAACCACCCCCAACCAGAGTTTGAATTTGGGTCGCTGATTTCATTGTTTGTGCCATTACCGACTAACTCATTTAGAAGTCAACTATAAGTCATTTAGAAGTCACTACTACACTCAATTCCATTTCTAAATGGGTTTATCTAACAAATTTAATATTGAGATCCAATTGCCAAATCAGGTTACGGTACTTTCGTCTACATCACTTTAGCAAATATCAGTTTTGTCTAAATCACTTTGATCTCAACAATATCTCCAAAAGTTGTCAATGAATGTTAATGACATTTTGTCAAATGGTTGGCCATTGGCTAAGGAAGAATTGATGAAATTTTGGGGTGGATCCAGGGATTCTTTTTCAATTGAAAGGAAAAGAATTTCAGGACCTGTCCCAAAGTTTAATAAAAAAAAAATATCTTTAAATCTAAAAAAACAACCCCTGGATCCAGCCCAAAATTTCATCTATTCTTCCTTAACCCATGGCCAACCATTCAATAAAATGTCATTAAAATTCATTGAGAACTTTTGGAGATATTGTGGGAACAAAAGTGATTTTAGACCAAAGTGCTGTAACCCACCAAATCATATTATTTCCTGCCCAATGATTGGGGACCATTGCAGTTTTTTTTAATCTTGTTGATTTTGAACAAATTAGAACTAATTTTTTTATTAGTTCTAATTTGTTTAAAATCCACAAGATTTAAAAAAAACATTAATGGAGTTGGCAATGTTTAACGACTTAGCCTTCAAAAATGGATTGTATCACAAGGACTGATTTGACCGATCACCACTAAAGAAGCTAACAGTTTTTATTTTCGTAGTAAAAAATGATTATTTTATTTTATTTTATTTTTTATTAGATGAAGTATTGTAAACCATTTTTATTAATTTTTGACTATATTTACCCTCATCTTACTTCTGTTGTATCAACCATAGTACGAAAGTAAAAAAATGTTAGCTTCTTTAGCGGTGAGCGGCCAAATCAGTCCTTATGATGTGACCCATTTTTGACTGTTAAGTTGTTAAACATTGCCAACAGGTTTTATAGACAATATTAATAATAACCTTTATATTTTTTAATGCATCAACAAAAAAACAAAGATTCTAAAATAGGATGTAGAAACAATTGGTTTATCTATTTGTTGACGTGTTTAATGAATTGTGATACTTTTATATGATACAGGCTGGGCTACCCGGCGTTGCACAGGGGGAAAAGTAATCAATATTGAAAGATCATGTAGTAAATTGTAACACAGGACTTCTCAAAGTAGCTTATCGCAATCCTTCAGGTGGGTCAAAAATACCAAAATTGACCTGAGCTTGAATTGACCGTTTAGAGGTTACCAGAGGTCTGTGCTACCTATTATATGTTCATCCTGGAGTCAAGTTACCCATGTACACAATTTAGCAGCCAGTAGAGTTCAGCCATCTTCGTTGAGATTTGAAAATGCCTGCCAAAATTGACCTGATATTTAATTGACCGTTACAGGTCACCAGAGGGCAACACCACCTATCCTATGCTCATTGTGGGATTAAGTTACCCTTGTACACAAATTTGCAGCCTATAGGGTGCAGCCGTCTGCTTTAGATTTGAAAATGCCAAAATTGACCTGACCATAAATTGACATCCTGAGGTTAGCACCAACTATCCTATGTTCATCCTGGGGTCAAGTTACCATTGTATACAAATCTGCAGCATTTAGGGTGCAGCCGTCTTAGATTTAGATTTAAAATACCAAAATTGACCTGACCCGAGATTGACCTATGTTCATCCTGGGGTCAAGTTACCATTATACACAATTTTTCAGCATGTAGGATGCAACTGTTTAGGAGTCTATAAAAAAAACATAGTCAGAAACAAACATAATTTGTCTTTATACTATTAGATTATATAATGTTGATACTTTTCAATATAAAATGCTCATATTTTGTAATAAAATCAAATCTTATGTTTTACTGCCTTCGGTAAGGATTGAACTCGTATCATTTTTGTTTTATTTTAACCTGACTATTGAAACTTTTTGCAGGATGAGTCAACAAAGTTAAAACCAATTCTAAAGAAGGAAATCATCGAACGATATCATTTAAGTGAATGTTTTGCTTCAGCCAAAGAAGAAACGATGCTCAGCTTATTTGAATTTATTGAACAAAGGTAAGTTTTGAGGGAGAAGGTTTTGCTAAACAACAATCCCACCGGGTCTCTCCCACTTGAATTATAATTTTCCACTACTTTTTTTTGTTTTGCATCTTCCTATATTCATCAGAATTCAAATAGAATAATCAAAACTTTAAACTGATTTAATAAAAAAAATAAAATAAAATAATCATTTTTTACTAAAACTCAGACAGCCATTGCTGTGCCAGCTTAGTACAAAAGTAAAAAAAAAAAATGTTAGCTTCTTTAGATCAATCAAATCAGTCCTTATGATGCAATCCATTTTTGATGGTTAAGTCATCCTACTTTGCCAAAAATAGCATATTTTGTAGTTTTTTTATATATTATATTTCCCGGCTGATAAGGTGCTACAAGTGGTATGATGCACTCTATATTATTTAGGTATTTTTGGGGAAAACATATTTGAGTATTAAATAACTTGTGCTGGGGTTCATATGGGTTGGTTCCCAACAACTTGGCCTTCGAATGCTAAGATACAGGGATTTTTTTCTGAGGGCATTTTTCATGGGAAAAAATGTGTCTTAACAGCCAGGAAATATGGTACTTGCTATTTCTACACAGAGATATTGTATAAAATATTTTAATTCTCTCTCTCTCTTTCTCCTACATCCTCCTCTTTAATTTTATAACATAATTTTCATAACTTGAAACTGTTTGAATTACATCTGTTCCCTTTTATAATTTGGGAATGAAGTATAGTGATTAGATACATTTTTAACTCTATTGAACTTCCATATAAACAATATTGTACTTGAAATGATTCACATTCTATTTGTTTTTCATCCGAATGTAATTCATCTAACAGTATTAGACTGAAGTGACAATTTGGAAGGCCAAAGTTACAAATGAGATTTCTTTATTTAATTTAACATGTTTTGTTAGTCAGAGCTAACATCTAAAAAAACAATGTTTGTGAATGCTTGTATCTTGTGACTGGGTTTCATGAGGGTTTGCAAACACCTCGCTACAATTTGACCTTGAATGCTCAGATGCAGGGTGGTTTGTGACAGCATTTTTCGGGGGGAAAAAAGCAAAGTGTTTTATCAGCTGGGAAATACGGTAATTAACATCCAAAATTGGGACCTGTCTTTTTGGCTTCTCAAAATGAGATGAAAATAGTAGTATCAGTCTAAGTTTTCTGAATTTCTCATATGTTCATTATCAATATTTGTCTAGAGAGTAAACAAACAATATAGCATCAGATGAAGAAAGGAGTAGCTATATGACTGTAGATTTAACTGAAGCCTCCATGGCCAAACCAGTATAGGTGACATCCATGATAGATGGGCTCCAGGATATAGTTCAAGTCTATTTCTTTATTTCTAATTCGCACTGCTTACTTTAACGGTTGTAAAATATGCGGTGATGAAAGAAATGCCAGTCAAAAAATTATTAACAGATAAATATATATTGAAAATATTTCAGTTATGAATTAAGATTTAGCTTTTATATATCTGCATGTTAAAAGGGAAGTACAATGAGAGCCAGGGTTGCAGATCTAGCTGGAAGGGGAGATAATCCAAGCTTTATCTCTAGACTTACCCACCCAACACAGGCATTGGAATAGCAAGTCTGGAGGCAAAGGTTCAATATCAGCTTGAGGCGGGCCATTCTCAAGAGGCTGGTATTGAATCTCTCAAGACTCTCCCAATTTCCAGATTTTACGCTATTCCAAAGCTTGTGTTGGGTAGGTCTCTGATATAAAGCTTGGATTATTTCCCTTCTGGCCACCCTGGTTCAAACCTGCACAAATGAATGTATTTGGAGGTAAGAATCAAAGATGATCTTACCTGCAGCAAGACTTGGTTGACATTCTTCAATAATATCCTTATACTGTCCCAATATTCCTCCCGGATCCATTACTTTGGTCGTATAGAGCCGGACAAAATTATGCAAACCAGTCTTCCAAAACAGATCATACAACAATACTAATAAAAAAAACGAATAGATCAGTGATTCTAGACGTGGGGTCACACACCCCACAAGGGGGAGCAATTTGGAATTTGGGTATGAAGAATGAAAAGTATAATGTGGCTCAAAACTGCTTTAGGGCCTAACTTATAAGTTCCTCACTATACAATACGAGTAATTCCTAATATCATAAAACGAGGAGACTTACAACCATAACTACCACGATTAGAATCAGAACAATTTGTAGCAAGCATCAGGCTCGTGGGTCTCACTTATTTGAATTTGATATATTTTTAGGGGGTACAGCACTTTCATCTATATCACTTTACCAAATATCAGTTTTGGCTAAATCACTTTGGTCTCAACAATATCTCCCAAAGTTCTCAATGAATTTCAATGACA
>VCCN01004206.1:2500325-2520575 GCA_006491835.1 Architeuthis dux | reverse complement strand
CATCAGTTGTTGCCATGGGACTTGTTTCGGGGATTTAAAATATATATATATATATATGTATCTCTGGTTAAATACGACGGACAAGGAACATCAAATTATTTTTGTTTCCGTACAAGAGAGCGTATATTACGTACGGAAACAAGAACAATTTAATAAAAAATTAATAAGATGTTCCTTGTCCGTCGTATTTAAACAGACATGCATAAATGAAGGATTGCTGCCCAAATATATATATGTTCAATCTTATTATGTTAATAATGTTGTCTCCCACTGTTATAAAATAATCAGAGATGTCCGTAGTATTAGAAACTTACTTTCCAACAATGAAACTGAGCAGCTGGTTCACTCTATTATTACCAGTAGATTAGACTATTGTAATACACTTTTCTTTGGCTTGAATAAACTACAAAAAGCTAAAAATGCCGTTGCTCGGTTAGTTTTGAAACGTAGGAAATGCGAGTCAATTAGGACCGGCATTATCGGCCTACATTGGCTTAGGATAGAAGAAAGAATAGTGTTTAAAATGTTAATTACAACATTCAAATGTTTGCTCCTATGAACTCTGTGATCTTATTAACATCTGAGATTTAGAGAGTTTGACTTTAGAATTTGTTTTTATGACTACGACTCATGGGATCAGGAGTTTCAGCTATAGAGCACCCGGACTTTGGAATCAATTACCCATTGACATTCTTAACATATTAAGTTTTAAATAAAAACATTCTTGTTTCGTGATGTTCATACTTATATGAACTCAGTAAATAGATACTCCTGTCCTGTGTTATGTAAATAGCTTTATTGACAAGTTGCATTTTCTTTAGATATTGACCTTACATTGATAGTCTACTTTAGAAGGCCTTTTGTTTTACTGCAATATTTGAACAGGTTTTCAAGCGCTTTTGTCCAGTGGGGACTTGAGTATTGAGATTCCCGAGAAAGGGGGCTTTCTATAAATGATGATATTGATGATGAATATTATTATTATTTCAATATTTTTTTATTTTTTAATCTTTGGTCCAAATTCTGTGAATTTTGAAGCTGTGTAAGGGTTTTAAGATACCTTTTTTGAAGTGTGTCCACTCGTGTAGTGCTATGGGAACGCGTTGGAACGGCGTTCCCCCCTTACTTTGGGGAGGAGGGGCAACGGCGTTCCCTCACCATATATATATACTACTAAAATTCTCTATTTTAACAATTCACCGATGAGAGAAATTAGCCAGTATATGTCCAAATACCCATCCCGTATGGCCTCAAAACGTCTCTGGTATTGGTTAAATTTCAAAAGATTTCTCCTGTGGGGGGGGGGCAGCTCTGCGTTCCCACACTTCGTTTTTTAGCACTATACATACCAATGTATCGGATACTTTGTGCACTCACTGTATATAATGATAAGAAGCGAAAAAATGGACAACAAGACCCCTGCACTGTGGATTATTAATAAATAGGATATACTATCAACCCTCGATTTAACGAACTCAGGTATAATGCATATCGAATTTAACGGACATTTTCGCTGAATATTCTACGTATTAGCCATTAATAGGATATTATAAATTACCTGACATTTTTCGTTTATAATAACCAACATTTTTAATTATGCCTAAAATAATTTATTTTATGAGAACGTGGGTGTTCATGGTGGATTTTAGACACGAGTTGGGGGTCACCACCAAAAAAGGTTAAGGACCACCGAACCACACTGTGAAAAACAGATTCTTTATTGTAATTTAATAATTTTATATCGAACAATACTGTAGATTGTATTAAAGCTTTTTTCTTACATTAAAAAATGATTAAAAAAATGGCCACCTAGGTTAAATTCGGATTTAACGGACTTTCGGTCTTAGGATTAGTTCGATAAATCGAGTTGTTTTTCTTCATTTTATTCAATTTCAAAGAATTGGATTTGTATCTTCTGTTCATTCAATTGTGGCAATGTCATCTGTATCTCTTGATAGTACCATGAAAATATCAGCTGTATCTCTTGATAGTACCATGAAAATATCAGCTGTATCTCTTGATAGTATCATGAAAATATCATCCGTGTCTCTTGATAGTATCATGAAAATATCATCTGTATCTCGTGATAGTACCCTAAAAAAGGACAAACTATCTTAAAATATTTTCAGATTATGTTATAAATCAGGGCTTCTCAAACTATAGGTCGTGCAAAAGATTATTGGGAGTCGCAGAAACGTCCAAAGGAAGAAACGTCCAAGGGAAGAAATGTCCAAGAGGATGAAATATCCAACCTCGGTTTAACCCATGCCCGCCAAAGTCGCAAAATTGCTACTTGTAACCCTATCAACTATATCCCTATGACATCAACATTTCAGCATCGAAATAGTCTTTTAATAAAGTTTTCTTTGGTCTTCATTTGTTTCTACGTTTGGTTATTGTTGAGTTACGACTAAGAACTAGTTATCTAGTCTTGGTACCTTTTACCTTTAAGCCAGTGGGTGGGGGTTGCGGAATAAACCTGTTTCATCCAACGGGGCCACAAGTGATAAAGGTTTGAGAAGCCCTCTTCTAAATGTTCTAAAAGAACAAACATAATTTTTGATTCAATTCAAAACACTCAAAAATTTATTCATTATAAAAATAAAAATGAAAACAAACAGATTCGCACAATGTTTTTTCATACATATTTCAACAAAAGAATTGAAACATTCGGCGGCTTCAAAATAATATATATTTTTGTGTCTATGCACACATTCAAATAAGAACATTACATTTACGAGAGTGGTTCAATGAGTCCGCAGCCTGACAGCTGAATTATTTTGATCTGAAATTTCCACTGTATAATGTCAAATCTATGTGATTGATTTTCATCACTGAATTAAGTGCATTGACCTTGATTATGTTGAAAAATAAATGTTTGTTGTGCAAAATGAATGCGTTTTGCATCTTTCGGTTATGGATATTAGGACCTCACCATTTACGGAATCGCCAACCACGGTTTCACTTATCCGCGGTTGGTCCAACTTATCTTATTAAAACATTACTTTTTTTTATTAAAATATTACTTATTTTATTAAAATATCAGTTATTTTATTAAAAATATTACTTATTTTATTAAAAATATTACTTATTTTATTACTATAAATTAAATAAAAATATTGTCAGAGATGTCAGAAATTACTATTAGATGATTTTTAATAACATATGTAATATTTTTAATAAAATAAGTAATATTTTTAATACAATTAACTAATATTTTTAATAAAAGAAATGTTGACGATTAAAATTACATTTAATTCATTAATAATATGTAATATATTTCCTAGATTTTAGATATATTTCTGGAGAATTTAGATGTTTTTGACTCAATTTTATATGTAAATCTGAAAATATATTTGGCATCCCTGATAGTATATATGGGTCGTTATTAGTCGCGTGTCTTCTGGGGACTTATCTATCACGGATAACGAGGTCCTATTGTATATGTATACGTGACTAAAACTGTGTTATTTACATTGTACATGTGTATACTCGAATACATCGAAAGTTATCGAGATATGGTGGACATGAATGTTTGTGTTTGCAAAACATGAGATTAGTTTTACCTTTTCTTAAAAATATTCTCACTGGTCTTTTCGTCTGACAACGAATTGGTGAGGTATATGTATTACCCCGTGTTTTCCAGCCGTCCTTCCGTCGGTCTGTTCTGTCTGTTTGACACGATATCTCCAAACGTTCTCAATGAATTTCAATGAAATATTTGTGGAACTGTGTGGCTAAGGAGGAAGTGATTGAATTTTGGGACGGATCCAGGAATTTATTTTCGATCGAGAGATATTTCCCATTTTTTTCCTTCATACATTTATGTATTCGCTCATGTCTGTCCACACGATATCTCCAAACATTCTCATTGGATTTCAATGAAATATTTGTGGAACTGTGTAGCTAAGGAGGAAGTGATTGAATTTGGGGACGGATCCAGGAATTTATTTTCGATCGAGAGATATTTCTTTTTTTTTCATACATTTATGTATTCGCTCATGTCTGTCCACACGATATCTCCAAAGGTTCTCAATGATTTTCATGAAATATTTGCGTAACAGTGAGCCATAGGCTGAGGAGGAAGTGATTGAATTTTGGGACGGATCCAGGAATTCATTTTCGATCGAGAGATATTTCCCATTTTTTTTTTCATACATTTATGTATTCGCACATGTCTCTCCACACGATATCTCCAAAAGTTCTCAATGAAATATTTGTGGAACAATGGGACATGGGTTAAGGAGGAAGTGATTGAATTTGGGGACGAATGCAGGAATATCTTTTCGATTGTGTTAGTGGACGGCGTTGGCAGGGGTAGGCACTTTCTGGGTGTTTCTAGTTGTACATGTGTATACTGGAACAAATTGAAACAAAGCGAGATATGGAGGACATGAATGTTTGTGCGTGCAAAACATTAGTTTTACCTTGTCTTAAAGAATATTATCACTGGTTTTATTTATAGGTCCCTGATTCTTCAACACCAGTATTTGTATCATCTGTGTGTTTAGGGAAGATCTCATCAACACCTAACTCTTTGTCTCTATCCAGGGCTTTGCGCGTCCTTATGTAACGAGCGTTCTGTGCCTGTTCCCAGCATTCATTGAACGATGGAAGACAATAAACGGTCCTCAAGCTTCCATCGGGATTGTAATATTCCCGATCGTAAACGGGATAGGTTTTCAGGTAAGATTTTCTACGGCTTTTCCCCTCTACTTTTGGCTTGTTTACTCGCAAAGCGGTATCCAATTCGGGTGTAACAGCAGGGTAGGATGCCTCTTGACGTGGGCTCGGTCCCTCACTGGGTGTATAAAGACTCAGTCGACGAAGTGATGCCGTTGTCCCTAAAACTTCGCCTCCTTCCGATTTGCGTCTTTTATCACTTTCTTCTTGTTTTGTTACCAAAAGCTGGTTGGTTCCGCTGCTAGAAATTGTGTTTTCGCTCGAAGACGACGATTCTGGATTGTTAATCGACAGTCTCTGGAACCGGTTTTTGGGAACAGCTCCACTGTTTCTCTGCCATTGTAATTTCTTTAATTCGGTCGGCGCGGCGGTGGTCGACAACCGGCGTGCAATGTCCTTCTTAATGCTACTCATGCTGGTTCGCGCCAAAGTGGCAAAATCTGGAACGCCGGCGGCAAAAAGGGATTCTCGGCTGCCGTTGTCGCCGTCGCCGTTGCTGGGATCCGTTTCCGTCGTCGAGTAGCTTTGACGCTGAGGCGGGATCTTTGCACGTCTGTCTCTTTCCGTTTCGTGTCCGCCGTCAGCGACAATCCAATTGTTCTGCAAATGACTGTTCGGTTGCGGGTGTCGCTGTTGGTCGCCTTCTTGCGTGATCATAACAGGTAAAGACGCGCGGCGAACGTCGTCGGCTGTCGTCGATCGGAATCCAAGTGGGCGGGTCGGTGACGGAGATTGTTCAGGCGACTCGATCGCCGCTGCTGCTACACCGTAAGGGTGTCGTACGGGTGGGGCTGCCTCGTCGTGTCGTACGGGTGGGAGTGGCAAGAAGGTTCCTGTTCGGGGTATTTCCTCGGCAACAGGTCGCAAATTACCTATTTCTTTAGCGCTATTTGCTGCATTGTTCCCCTGAGAGAATTGACCAACAAAGGTTTTCTCTGGACTAAATATGAAAAGAGGTTTTTCCATAAGATTTGATTGGTACAACGGGTCAGCAGACAACAAGCCAACCGGGTCTTCGGTTTGTTCACAGACCGTAAGACTACATGTTTTATTGTCCAACCGTGAAGAAGACACCAAACTAGGATAAGTGAAAATACCGTCCGCTCTAAGACTGGATGCGCTTTCCTCTGAAGGTACTGGCTCTGAGTTTTTATGACTAAATACTGATACATTTTCATTTTCGTCATCCTTATTAAAAAATAACAATGTTTCACTCGTTGACCATTGGTGATATGACTCTCTCGACGCTATACAGTCTTCAGCTTCATCGTCGTTGTCGTTATCCTCTAAGCTCTTAAGTAACACTACACCTCTTCTGGGAGTGTTGCTATGTGTCTCTTGAGGAGGGGGAGGTCTCCCCCGTCTCCACACGGGAGAAGGCACAGGGAACTTGTATTGTTTTTTACGCCGCCGCCTTCTGGACGGGTTCCTCATTTCAAGAAGTTCCTTTTCGATGATTACCATTTGTTTGTCTCTATTTCTGCTTGTTATGCCCTGCAATGAGATTGTTCGACCCGTTTCCAAAGACAGAAGACGTTTATGCCTCAATGACATGACACGTTCCGACTGCCGACGGCGGGAGATATGTTTACGCATATTCATTGTTATTATATTACACACTAAGACTTTAAACAATATGGAATCGACATGGATTAGCCAGCCGGTTGGTATTGGGCACGCGCGTTAGCACTGTGCTCTCAATCGATTGAGACGAGTTTTTAAGCGACGAATTTAACTTTCCAATAACTTTTGTAAACCTCAAACAATTTTAATAAAATCTACGTCTTCTTGTAGAGAAATGTTCATATGTATATATGTATGTATGTATGTACCCACGAGTCTACTTAATAGCTAAGATAGTTGTGTGTTAACCTCCTTTAAGGTAGGCAGGCCAGCCCTCCCCATTGGGAACATTGGCGCAACACAATCATCCTAACCTCCCAACGGTCAGTAGATTCGATTACTTGTAGAATCTGCAATACCTACATAATGTATCTATCTCAATCTGTTCATATCTATCTATCTATCTATCTATCTATCTATCTATCTATCTATCTATGTTTATTTATTTATGTATCTATCTATTAGACCGTCAACCAAAACTGTCAACATAGGTTTTTTCAGTTTTTAAGTTGGTGTAGCTGGCTGGCTATGTATGTATCATGCGTACAGGCTGCACCAATTTACACTTTATTATGATTAGAAAAAAGTTTGTTTTGTTTTTTTGAAAATCCCCCCTGAATAGGGTTATATTGGGCGGAACAATTTGCAATATAAGTTTCTGCTAAATTGATCCCCTAGTTTGTGTCAGGCAGCATTCACGTTTGTTCTTTTTTGAAAATTCAGACTTTTTATCCAAAATATCAAAATTGTGCCAAATCCCCTTATATTGTATATCAGTTTAGATGTTTTATATCTAAATTTAGAAAGTTTTTGTTGTGTTTAGATATGAGAAACTGTTTTTAGATATCAGATATCAGTTTAGATATTTTTTTGATGAGGCTCAGATATTTTTAGATTATTTTGGATAAATCTTGATATTTTTTTTTAGATATCTGCTAAAGTTCAGACCGTGAAATCTAGATGTTTTTGGATATTCTTTGCCTCAATTTTGAATAATATCTTAGATTTATTTTCTGGAACGAGCTAGATATTTTTGGATTCTTTTCCCATCAATTTTGGATATAAATATTGCAAAAGAGTTGGAACGCTGTTACATACACACGTTCACACAGTGTTGCCGATTTAGCGCGCTTGTTTTGGCAGTGCAAAAAGCGCTAAATTAGCGCGTTTGCACTAAAACATTTTGGCCATTTTTGGCCATTTTCGGCCATTTTCTGTTACTTTTGACCAAATTTAGTATCTTTTCGAGGTTTATGGCCATTTTTGGCTATTTAAAAAAAAATTAGCGCTTTTTGGCAGTCAAACTAGCGCGAAAATATTTTTTGAGTTGGCAACACTGCGTTCACACAGATATGAATTGGCTTAATCGGTCTGTGCTTACGGACAAATCTCGTTGGATTCTCGTGATTCACCGGAGTTAAGCAATGTCAAGCCTGGTCAGTACATCGATGGGTGACCACTTTGGAATACCAGGTGCCCTAAGCGAGAATGGTGAAGTGAGTGACGCTACTTCGGGTGCTTGTCGCCACTAAGTCTATTTCACAGATCTCAAGCCGAGACAACAAGAGAAACTTCTGATATGGGACTTATCTGGTCTGTAATAAGTATATTATGAATTTGCGTACATATCTACCCTCTTATCTCAATCCGGCCGTTTCCCTTTATCTGTTTAAATTGTTACCTGTATAAGTCTAATTACATATTAATATCTACAACAGCGGTTCCCAAACTGGATCCCCGGTGGGTCCATAAAGGTATGGCTGGGGGTCAGTAAGGTTATTGAGTAGGCAGCCTTTCAAAAGCCTGGGGTCCGTGGGAAAATTCATTTAAATAAAAAGGTGCCTGGGTATTGAAAAGGTTGGGAACCACTGATCAGCAAAACCATTCCAGCCGGTTCGTTCCCAAAGTAATATTCTCCTCTTCATAACAAAAGAGCAAGGTGAAGTGAGTGACTCCCCTTCGGGTGCTTGTCGCCTCTAAGTCTATTTCACATATCGCAAACGGGTCGTGTAATAATGTGATATGTGGAGCGTAAGCAGGGACAGATGAAATCGTATCCTGCGTAAGGGCACTACTTACTTTTTTTTTATCCGAACTGTGACAGTTTGCGTTCACTTCGCTCTAATACCCTTGGAAAAGGCATGGATCCATCTCTCCCCCCAAGCTGTGTGTAAAATAGCTCAGGTGAAGTGAGTGACGCCACTTGGGGTGCTCGCATATCGCAGACGGGATAAGTAAGTAGATACGGGATAAAGGTAAGAGTACAGCCGAGAAGAGACACCGACGCTATAAAAGACGTTGTTCTGACATAAAAGAGTTGGCAATCATTTCTTAAGAAAATCTTCTTTTTCTTTGACTCATTCATCACCTTTACATGTGAATGTCTTCAGTTTTTCGAAGCCTTGAAGTTTATTGCGTTGAAAACAATACAGGCGTCCCCCGATAGAGCGCTGTTCACGATATAAGGCGGTCGTCTGTCTTGAACACTCGCGTCATAAAAGGGGACTATTGTATTACAATGTCGATGAAAAGATAAAACCAAATATGAGAATGATGTCTTCCTATCTTGAGTCCATAGTCCATAGTCTCGTAGCTCAGTACAGGGTTTTTTGTCCCCTGTACCGTGTCGTAGGGACATCCATGTTTACACAGATGCGTCTTTGGCGAAATAGCTTGACGGGGCACATCCCTCTCCAGGCTTCTTCAATCCTACTCTTTATACTGAGTGTAAGCACTCAGAGTGACATTCAGTACCATTTAAAAAGTATTTGGTAGGACTCGGCCATGGATTGAACCCACGACGTACCGAACCGGAGACTAGACACCAATGGCTGTGTTAGCTTCGTATCTTCGTATATCAAATTACTGTTCTTGATGACCTGAAATAAAGATTTTTTTAAAATCATTAGGACAATAATATTATTATTATATGAAACAAAATTATATTTTTCCGTTTTTTAATTTTTATTAGATGAAGTATTATAAATCATTATTATTTTGTTTATTTATTTGTTTTTGCGATAAAAAGTAACTAATAAAATAAGATGAAGGTAATAAGTAGTCATAACAAATTTAAATAATAATGATTTATAATACTTCATCTAATGAAAATTTTAAAAAACGGAAAAATGTATTAAATATTGAAACTACCAGAATGTAAACAAACATGGCTGTCGATCGGGAAAGGAAAATGGGTTTAAGGGTGTTATTTGGACATCTGCTCCCAGTTGAGTCTTGGTAGCTATATTTGGTAAAGCAGGCCGAGCTAAACGGTGCTTTCCATTGGGGATGTGAGCAGTGGCGTAGCAAGAACGGGTGACGGAGGTCAATCGCCCCCGGGCGCAAGTGTGAAGAGGCGCAAAGTCTACAATATATTTAAAAAAGAATCCCGGAATAAAAGTCACAGGAACCAAAGTCACAATGTTACCCTGAGCTACCTAAAAAACCTAATAAGAAGAAAAGTCACAACTTTGATTTTCTGGGTAGGGAAAAAGTCATAGGAAAATAATTCTTTTAGTAAAATAAGTAATATTTTAATTCAATTTATACTAATTAAATGTTATAGTGTGACTTTATTTTAGGCCTATGTAAGGTGGTATTTAATTCTTCATGTTATTGTCATTAAATGGGTAATGAGTCACAAAATAAATAATCAAAACATTTTAGATGGGGTGGGCGCACGAATTATGTTTGCACCCGGGCGCTGAGAACCCTTGCTACTGGATGTGAGTTCAAATCCCACCCGAGGTCTATTCTTTATTTTTCGATCAATGCTATTTGCTCACTGCCAGAGGGGAATCGGTCTGAGCAAAAAGTTGCGATAAAAAGCAACTAATAAAAATTTAAGATGAAGGTAAAAAGCCGTCATAAAAATGTTAAATAATAATAAAATTATATTTATCTTATATTGGAATTGGGTCATGCAGTATTTGGTCCCTGGATGCGGACTCTTTCTCTTTCATAGCATCATTATTCGGTCATCAAAGTATTTTCCTTGGCATTGTATGACCGTACGCCACTTTTCAGCTAAATTGTGTATTCCATCGTAAAAGAACGAGTCCAGTTTGATTCGATGAATTCGGAGAAATTTTCAACTTGTTGAAATTACAAAGATTATTGCATGAGGCGAAAGAAATGATACTCCGGCGGTGATAAGGCTTGAACGATGCGCCGTATGTGAAAGAAGTTCCCATCCGGGCTACATGATCGCTTGCCGCGTCGCATTTGTAACACGAGTTGTCTTGCAGCAGAATTATCGGTCGGCTCCCTTGCCCAGAGAAAAGGTACTGTTTCAATGCGTCATTCAAATAAGCCAATTGCTCAATGTAGCTCTGTGCAGTAATAGTTTGTCCACGTTTCATCAATTCATAATAAAGAAGTCCCCTTTGAATCCCACCGAAAACAGAATAACTTCTCCCCTTTTAGTTGTTATTCTGCAAAAGTTTCATCAAATCAAAACTGGAATCGTTCTCAATACTTTTGATTAAATTTCACTAGTTTTTACCTTCATCCTAATTTTAGTTGTTTTTATACAACTTATTAATTCTTATAAATCAGTCTTTATTATTATTGAATGAAGTATTGTAACACACCACTTTTTATTAAATTTGACTAGTTTTTACCTTCATCCTAATTTTAGTTGTTTTTATACAACTTAAAAATGTTGGCTACTGTTTCTATGGCTACGAATAACAGCGCAATCGGAAATAAAGAGTAAGTCTTCGGTGAACTAGTAAAATTTAATAAAATTGGTGTGTTACAATACTTTATACAATAATAATAAAGATTGGAACTTTTCTGTTATGATGGAAAACTGACAGATGGTTTAAGCCAGGGGAAGCATTGGAACAGTAAAGACTTTATAGACCGGGTTTGGGCGCGGGGGGGGGTATTTATCCCATGCTTGTCATACTATTAGGTAAAATAGTTCTGGGGCCAAACAGGACCCCCTGTGCACCCATCACCGCCAGGACTCTATAAATAGGGTACCAAAATGTTCCTTATAAAAAAGATGTTCCCAAGAAAAAGAAAAGTTGGGAAGAACTACCCCATTTGCATAAAACAAAGCATTTTAAAACTGTATCTCTTGTACATCGGAAGTTACACCCAGAAGTGCGAAGATAGGTAACATTCTCTTTCCAACGGTATCCACATGTATATACCTCCATCAGGGATTCATTACACAATCCAAAGAAATAGGACTGTGTACTTGAAATCTTCTTAAAAAATGCTACATACCTATCTTCACAGTTTTTGCTGTAACTTCCGATCTAGAATACAGTCTTGCACCATTGGAAAGCTGATGAAATTCTCTTTCTAACGATACCCATATGCATAGACTTCCATCAGGAATAATGTCCACCATCTGAAGAAATAGGACTGCGTACTAGAAATTCTCTCGAAAAATGCTTTGTTTTATGGAAATGAGGTAGTTCTTCCCAACTTTTCTTGGGAACAGCTGACAGAGGACACCTTAAGGAACAGTGAGGGTCGAATTCATTGCAGTAGTAATGGTCAGCATCGCAAACTTGTTAACCATTAACTAAACTGATTGTGAAACTAGGGATTTCATGAAATTACTGAAATGATGATGATCATCATCATCGTCATCATCGTCGTCGTCGTCCGTCGTCGTCGTCGTCGTCGTCGTCATCATCATCATCATCATCATCATCATCATCATCATCATCATCATCATCATCATTTTAACGTTCCTCGTTAGAGACTGACCTTCCCCGAGATTCGATCGTGGGCCTCGCCGAGTCAATACCTTCTGAACTTGTGTAAATTGTCACGCCATCTTATTTTTTGCCGGCCACAATTTCGCATATGATCTCTGTGGATCCACGCTGCGAGTCGTGATGTCCAACGTTCTTGCAACATGACCAGCCCATTGCCATTTGAGTTTTTAAAAAACCTTTTGGTACTGTGTGGGTCTGTACTAATACTATTAGAACTAAATCTTCTACCAATGCCCCCCCCCCCGCGATTGTATTCAAAGCAGGGCTATCTTAAGAATATTTGAGGCCCCCGGTCAAAGCAATGTGCTGGGCACCTAACCCCCATTGCGTTTAGGCTTAGAGAAGGTTCTCTATGTCTGTAATTTAATAATATGAACTTGAATTTTTATTTTTCAAATTGAATTCGCGGCCCCTAAAATCGCGGGTCTCCCGGGGCAACTGCCCAGGGGGCCATGCCAATAAAAACGGTTCTGATTCAAATCAGTCAGTTTTTTCAATTCAGAAATTCCCAATCTCAATGGAACGTAAATGAATGAATGAATGAATGACTTGGCTCCGAGAACGGAGATTTGGGACGGGTTTTCTGTGTCTTTATTCGGGTTCTAGGTCGGCGGGGCCTGAATGTGGAAAATCCGTAGTCTGCGCAATGGAGTTTTAAGGTGAAGTGCAACGTGCGCGCGGCCGACCCCACCCTTTGAACCTTAGGTTTGCATGCTATGGTCCACTGTGGTGGCACGGATAGCAGCATTGTCCTTAGGTCGTAGGTTTGACAGGAGTTTCCTTCTCCTGGCAGATGCGAGCTAGCTATAGGGGTCTGCCGCCCCTTTGTGGGAGTGTTCAGACGGTATGGCTTACCTGTGTGGTTGAAGCACAGGACGTGAACACTACGGCCGCCTCAGCAGATATATTGTATATCTATGAATGGCTTGGCTTTTCGAGGATTTGGGGGATGGTTTTCTGCGGCATTAGGACCATAGACGGCGGGGCCTATATGCAGAGTAACCACCCGGCCTGAGCGATGTAGTTTTAAGGTGAAGTGCGACTTGCCCAGGGTCGACCCCACCCTTTAAACCGAGGGTTTGCATCTTATAGCCCACCGGAGTGGCGCGGATAGGATTAGGGCCCATAGGTCGTAGGTTTTACAGGAGTGACCTTCTCCTGACAGATGCCCGAGCTGGCTAGGGGGGTCTGTCGCCCCTTTGCGGGAATGTTCTGACAGTAAGGCTGAACTGTGTTTAGACCACAGGACGTGAACATCCCCAAGTTGGTAGAAGCCTGAGCCGGAAACATAAATAAAAGCCTTCAAAATGGGTTATATTTATTGGTTGCGTTTTTTTTTCATTTGTATATTATGTTGTCTCTATGGTTACTGAGCCAACAAATCCTTTTCGTGCGTGTTATGATCTGTTCTCAGTTGTTATGCAATACTTGTTGGTCAGTTCAGATCTCCTCAGTGTAATAAAGTAAGGAATTGCTTGCAGCCACGTCCCACCACGGGATAGAAAGATCATGTTCACACACGCAAGGTTGGAAATTCAGCGGACAAATAACAACAACAGCAACAACAACACAAATAGGAGATAAGAATATAAAAGAAAGCAATTTTAACTCCTCATAGGATTCTGATAAAACCTGATTATTTTGGGGACGTAATAGATTTATCTTTTTTAATCTACGGTCTTACATACCTGTCGAGTTTCAATGCTAACAATGTTAACAATGAGAGAGAAAAGAAAATTCAGAGTGAAAGACGGGAGGGTGGATGGCCTTTTATGAGGGTCTGTGGCAGTGTTGACAATTTAGCGCGTTTCGCAGTTTGGCAGTGCAAAAAGCACTAAATTAGCGCGTTTCCGCCTAAAACATTTTGGCCATTTTTTTGCTATTTTTGACCATTTCTATCGTCCGTTTTGGTGTTTTTTGGCCATTTTTGGCTATTTTAAAAAATTTAGCGCGTTTTGGCAGTCAAACTAGCGCAAAAGTATTTTTTGAGTTGGCAACACTGGTCTGGGGGCTCTGTCAGAAAATGTTGAGAATGTATTAAAATGCGTGTGTCTCAAGCAGAATGCGTGAGACTTGGAAGGTCTGGTCTTACATGAAATACAACTAGGCAATGTCGTAGTTTATTCTCCTAGAAGAAAATGTTTGAAAAATCAATCTTTATTATTATTATAATAGAGCTGATTTTGATGGAATTAAGACCATTATTAAATATAACTCCATTATTAAATTTATCTGACTGCATTGAAAGTTAATGGTATAAAACAATAACAAAGATCGTAGCGTAGTAATCTCTGACGGTAATCTAATATATTCCGGGGGCCAGCAGGGCCTACCGTGCACCCCTCCCCCATGATCCTACATTTAGGGTACCAAAATGTTCCTTGGGATGTCCTCTTTCACAAGAAAAAGTTGGGAAGAACTACCTCATTTGCATAAAACAACATGGCCGCCAGCACTCACCAAAAAAAACAGAATTTCATATATATATATATATATATATATCAGACATGAGGAATTCAAAAATCTACATTATTTTACCATAAAATAATTTATTTACGAACAAACCTCAAGTACACAGTCCAAAGTCTATGGACCGTAGAATGAATTATTGAGGAAAGTATATATATATATATATATATCGTTAGAAAAGGAATTCTATCAGCTTCCCAACGGTGTATGTTCCCAACTTGTATCTGGTGGTTTGAAAAGGTTAGCGAAGCATAACAATAAAGTAGTTCTCAGCTGTTGAGAAGAAGAAGAAATAATGTATTTAAAGAGTTCGTGTACTACTTAGTAAAGTGTTTTTAGTTTGTTGAAGATGTTCAGTAAGAGAGTGTGTGTGTATGTGTGTGTGTGTGCGTACATAATCAGAGGTGAGAGGCGCGTCTCTGTGGAAAAGGGTGGATCCGTCGTGGATCTGTCAAGCGACAAATCTTGACTGATCAAAGAATAAAGAATAATCGGTCTTCTCATAGTAAGAGGTGAGTGGAAGTTGATGGCTGGTCGAAATGTGCTGTAATGGAAATGGGTTTCGTCAAGTTCCAAGATGAAATGGCATATGGCAAAGGTACAAGGTTTTTCCAGACTTGGTGTCTACAAAGGGTATCGTGTTCGAGTCAAGTACCGAATTTTCATGTCCTGAAAGTTGGTTATCTGAGAGTTGTACTCGAAAAGATTAACTTGGTTCTCGAAATAAAGATCTGGGTGTTCCAAAGGAAAATTGTGTGTCAAGTGGTTTCACTTGTTGAATGGAGTGTGTGAGTGCAAAAATACACATGTGTCCGTTACATTATTATTGGATGAAATATTGTAACAGACCACTTTTTATTAAATTTGACTAGTTTTTATCTTCATCCTAATTTTAGTTGTTTTTATACAACTTATTAATTCGGGCCACTGTTTCTATGGCAACGAATAACAGCGAACTCACACCCTTATTTCCAGAGGACGCCTAGCTGCTTTTTACCAATCGGTCACGAAGACTTCGTGGATTAGCAGAAACTGATTCACACCTATAAACATATACACTGAGGGTGTGAGTTCGATTCTCACCGAAGGGTTACTCTTTATTTCGTATGGTAAATTGGTTACAACTGATTTCAATCAGAGTTGTGGTGGTTCAAGCGGGAGTTGTTTCTCGTGAGTGGAACACTCCACACGGTCAATCATGCCCCTGCGTCCTCACGGGTCGGCCATCCAATCAAGGAGCCGGAAGCCGGCACGTGATGGGCGCCACCTTTGAAATCTCTCTCTCTCTTTTTCTCAGTCCAGCGTGCTGACCAGACGTGCTTAACAGCGCTCCTGTTTTCCCATGATTTTGGCCAGTCCGAGGGCGTATGGTGATCACACGTCCTCCGGAACGGACCAGATTTTAATACAACCAGAACGTAAGGGAACCCATTCCACCGTATACACACACACACACATACACACACACACACACACACCAGTAATAACTTTTAGACACATTTTATTGATAGCATCGCAAAGCCCACACCGTACGCGAAAACAGAAATGAACACTCGCATACCGTCATACGCATACATTCACATAAACATTTTAAAAAAACAGTATTTTCATTGTTTGAATAAAGAAATGTTCGTTTCTTTCTAAAGGAGTGTCTCTTTCATTTTTCATTTATTGCTGAGGAAATGACCTGCTTGGGGTACGGCAGGCAAAAAGCCGAGTGAAACGAGTCGCCGACATATATAGACGAAGTAGAGATTCGGTGACCCGTATGTTGAGCGCTAGCAACACAGATGTTGTGAGTTTCTGGCTATAACAGGCCCCGGTCGCGAGCGCTCGGCAGTTCGCTTTTGACTCGCCACCTGAAGCCACGCTCGAATCGTGTTTGGGACTGATGCTGTGAATTACGTTGTAACGGCTCGGATTTCTTGATAGTTTACCGGTGATAAGCGAGAAAGTGCCCCTTGAAGGAATCGTTCCAGTGTTGCAGCATTGACGTGCCGTTGACTCATTTCATCTAAACTAATACACTAAATATACCTAAATCATAGGTCGGACTTCTTTCCTCTACAAAACCCCGGGCGTCCGGCACCCATCCTCCATAGAGTAGCCTCAGAGCTCCAACGGCCCTTAGCGCCCATTGTATCCCCTCTTGAGGTAAGACATTGGTGTGTGTGGCATTGTGAGGCATAACAGCAGGATGACGGTGCATTCCTCATTTTCTCTCGGTAGAAATGTTAGTAAGTTTTTAACATGTAGCTATGTTTCCCCCCAAAGTATTGAAACAATAAGTAAACATTAGACGCGCAACAAATACGACAATTAAAGAAACACTAATAAGTTTGTGTATTTACCGGGGTCGATTCTTCTCTCGTATGGTTGACTTGCCGAGAATCCTTTGTCCCTGTTCGAACACTGAAACTTAATTTTTCTTCCCACCCTTCTCCCACCCCTCGGATTCGATGGGTCCTTAACTCTTCCTTTGAGTTTGGATCCACAACTAGTTAGGTGAGTGGTATTGGTCTCTTCATATCTCTCCCCCATTCCTTCAAGTTTGAACTTAGTAAAAGAGTCCTTTTACGTCTCATTTCTGGTTGCAGCCTGCCTAAAATAACTCCGTCAGATGGTTTTAACTTCTAGGTAAGTTCATTGACCTGACGGTTACATTAAAGTTACTGCGCGTTTTGCGATTCGAGATTGTTCTGCCTTTTTAGTCTGACGTTCATTGACCTGATAGGAAGATGCCGACTTCTATCTGCAGTAAAATCAGAGGACATAAACTACAAATTCAGACCTCCACTGGTGTCAGGAAAGATTCCTTTTCGGCAAGAGTAGCGATCGCCTCAGTGAAAAGACGGTCACATCCAAGAATATCAATATTTTTTTAAATAATCTTTGTTCTGATATCAGATAAATTTAACTACCATTTTTTTTATTAGTTTAAACCCAGCCCAAATACACTGAAGCTGTCTTAATGACGCAATTGACTGCTGTCAAAAAAAAGACTATTTCAAGTATATCGAAGTCTATATACTAACTGAAGATTGAATGAAAATCAGTTCATATATGGCTACGATTAACGAGAGGTAACTGTGTTTCGATTTTCCATATTGTTTACCTCTAATAGATGGAAAAATATCCCTCAATCAAAAATAAATTCCTGGATCTGCCCCCAAATACAATCAATCTTTTCTTAGCATATGGCTCGCACTTCCACTGAATATCGTCGAGAACTTTTCCTCTCGGCAAGAGCGGCAAACGCATGGAACAGCGTTCATAGCCGAGAATATCAATATTTAAAAAAATAATCTTTATTCTAATATCGGACATACCAAATTTGACTTAATGACACAATTAACCGCTGTCAAAAAAGCCTATTTCAAGTCTATTTATCAGGTCAAGTAAGGGAGGAGGATTCAGTAGGTTTAAAGAGAATTGTAGTTGGCCTCTTAGAATTAATGCAGATTTGGTAAGATATTTTAAAAGTGCGAGTAGAATTCAGACGTTTAAAACAAGAATGTGTGAAATATTCAAATCAAATCAAATTCATTTAGTCAGAACTGTGGGTTTGCAATAACACACTAAAATAATGAGTTACCAAATACTAAATTATAAAACCGATAAAAAAAATATGAAACTATCACAGGCTTCCCCGCTATCCGAAAGTAGAGCATTCTGATGAGAAAACCTTTCGTAAGACGAAATAGCATGAAGCGAAGAAGCAATTACCATTAATTAATAGGGGGAAACTTTGAGCGTTCCCAGACACAAAAATGGTGATGTTGGTATTGTTAGGTGGAGTCGTCGGAATGTTGGGGCGGTAGGAAGTACAGGAGACTGGGATGTATGAGAGAGAGGAAGAGGGTGCGCACTGCCTTTATAACGGCTTGACGCAAAACAAATGCTGAACTCTATTTTCGCTTTTCAACTTTTTTTCGTAAAAGCGAAAAAGTGTCGTAACGCGAACTTTCGAAAAGCGGGGGTGACCTGGTGTGCGTGCGTGTGTGTCTCAATGTGTGTGTGTGTGTGTGTGTGTGTGTGTGTGCGTGCTTGCGTGTGAGTCTGTGTGTGAGACTGTGTGTGTGTGTGACTGGGGATAAATATGTGGATGTATGTAAACACAGAAAAACGATAAAGTCTCCAAAAGATCATAAAAATAGAGGGAGCGGCTCTAGAAAAGGTTGATGAATACATCTGTTTAGGACAGGTAATAAAGTTAGAAAAAGACCATGAAAGCGAAATAAAACGACGCATAACGATAGGGCGGAAAGCATTCAGCATGAATAGAGACATTGTGAAGAACACCTTCCCAATGTACTTAAAGCGTAAAGTATACAATGGTTGTATAACACTAGTCATGACTTATGGATGCAAAACATGGACATTTATAAAACGAGCTAAAAACCAACTTAGAATCGCACATAGAGCCATAGAAAGAGCATTTCTAGGGATAACTCTAAGAGATAGAAAAAGATCAACATAGATCAGAGTGAACGATATTATGCTAATAATTAAACAACAAAAGTGGAGATGGGCTGATCATGCGGCAAGAAGAGATGACAATAGATGGAGCAAAAGACTAACCGACTGGTGCCTAAGGGATAGTAAACGAAGTAGGAAAAGATTAGACACAAGATGGAGGGACGAGATAGAAAGGTTTACCGGTAAGACATGGCAGAAGTTAGCACAATCAAGGTCGTCATGGGAGAAGATGGGAAAGGCCTTTGTCCAGCAGTGGACTTATAATGGAATATGATGATGACGATGATGATGATGATTTGAGTCTTTTGTTTGTCCGTGCCACTCTAAAACTACGAAGATCATTCGAGGTCACTTCTAGACAATCTCCGGTTCTAAACATTGGAAACAAATACACTTTACGTTTTAAGCACATTGGCAAGGTGCTCTTCAATACGTCTCTATTCATACCAAATGCATCACGATTGGCTGGAATGCATTTGGTGTGAATAGGTAAACGTATTCATCAACCGCTTCTAAAGCCTCTATTCTTATGGTCTGTTTGGGGGCTTTATTGTTGAACATTACTTTTGTCTTTGTTCTGTCCATTTTTAAACCTACTTTTTTTACTTTCTCTATTTAGATCACCTAAATTATTTTGTAATTCTTTCGATGCTTCTGACGTCATGGAAACGTCATCATCGAATCTCAAGTGGTTCAAATATTCTCCGTCTATGATTACTCCCATTCCCTCCCAGTCAGTTTTCCGAAAGATGCTCTCAAGTCTCGCTGTAAATAGTTTAGGTGATATGGTATCCCCTTGTCTCACTACCTTTTCCTTCTTTATCTTGTGTGTATCTTTATGTAGTCTAATTGTTGCTGTCACAGGTTCTGGATAACGTGTATGTAATTCTCGTTAACGCCTTGTTCTCGTATTGAGTTGAAGACTGCCCTGTGTGTTCTACCGAGTCGAATGCTTTTCATAATCTACAGAAGCCAAACAAAGTGGTTTGTTGTATTCTGTTGTCTTTTGTTGAATAGCCACACCTGAAACCTGTTTGTTCGCGTGGTTGATTTTCATCTAGAGTCTATTAGTAAGTGTTTTTGTGAATATGTTAGGTAATAAAAGGTGCGTTAGTTGCCGAGGTCACGATTATCTCATTTATTGTTGTAGAATCACTATTCCTGTGTAAATAATTGTGCTAGTCCTTTGTGAAATACCTCTCATGCATCCTCCAGAAGGTCTGTCGTTATGCCATCCTCGCCTAGGGCTTTATCG
>VCCN01004206.1:2445644-2463625 GCA_006491835.1 Architeuthis dux | reverse complement strand
GAGAAAGAGAAAGAAACCTTTATATTGAGCACTCTTTGGATAATAACTAAGGTCTACGGGAAAATTAATTTAAACAAGCTGATTTTTGCAGGATAGTTGCAACATGGCACCAGAAACACTAGACTATAAATTCCCTGGAATCGCAATGGAGCTTCCCAAGAAATCCAGATGGCGTCCAAGATAGCCACTGTATTTAGAGGTTGTCTGATATCTTGTGGTTTCCTAAAATCTAGATTACATTGTTCACCAATGTGTAGTCATTGTAATGGCCAATTATGTCACAATATTCATCCAATTGTTACTGATGAAGATTGTGAGAAACAATGGCTTTTCTCAAGTTTGAACTGTGGAATGCTTCTTAAACCCTAATCAAATGCATTTTTATCAAATTGCCTATTTTCTCAACTGTATATGTATATCGAAATCATCAGGTCGTCTTTTTCTGACTGAAATCCTAAAAACAATGGTTACTCCTGGTGGCCATTTCAGGAGCTGTATTTGGGTTTGGAGACTAATCACGAATATTGCCCCAATATAATGGGTTGAAATCAATTGCCCAACCATTGAAATGTTGGAATTTACTCCAAAATTAATTTTATATCTGTTTTGGTTGCAAAGTTATGGCTTTCTTCGCTATTTTGCCCAGAAATGGCAGCCATCTTGGGTGCCATGTTGAATTTGTAACCCTATTCTGCAAAAATATCACACCAGGGTGAATTTTTATCAATTTTCCAACCTCTAAAACATAGAAATAGAACCTAAAACCATATTCATATCTGATCTGGTTGCAATTTTATGATTATTTCATTATTTTGTCTAAATATGGCTGCCATCTTGGATTTCTTGGGAAGCTCCATTGAGATTCCAGGGAATTTTTAGTATAGTGCTTCATATTGCAAATAACCTGCAAAAATCAGCTTGTTAGAATTAATTTTAATGTTTGGACCTGATGGCCCTGATCTATGATGTGCACTGCAGTCATCAAACCACAATTTGTTTTATGAATATCTCAGGAAGCCCTACTGAGACTTTTAGTATGTCATGTTATACACCATTGACTATCATTGACGAAAGAATTAATTTTAAAGTTGACTATAGTATTCATGCTAAAGTTCTTGGACTATAAAGGACTATAAAAGGTGGAATGGATATAAAACAGCAAAAAATAATTTATTTTTTTACTTAAGTATTTTTAAGTATTCAAATCTAGTGTGAAGAAGCTATGACTCCAATGTAATATAAAAATACCAGATCACATACTTTGTTTTTAATGTTTGAGAATTGTTTTCTTTTTGAACGGTAGACTGAATTAAGCATTAATTTACTACCAACTGCTGGCCTTGAACCAGACGAAAGTAAAATTTGTTTTTAAATATCTAGCTAAAGAAATATTTTTTTAAAAACACTAAATTATTTTGTTTTTCAACTAATATATTTACGATGTCTTATGATTTAAAATTATTATGTGTTTTTTGTTCTATTCAAATAGCCCGGCTACAAATCCGTGACTGAAATGTGTAAGTGACACATGTTGGCTCACATTACTAAATTGTTTTTGATGTTTGAAATTTGTTTATATGGTCACCTATTTATTTGTTCAAAATGTCAAGATAAAAACAAAAAATCTTAACTATTCACATTCAAAAACTATTGGGAAGATTTTGGTTCACTTCAAAAATTCACCTTTTGTATTTTACACGTGTTGCTTGTTCATTAACGAAAATAAAATCTTGGTGAAAAAAGTTTATGGACAACGGATTTGCTTGTGTTTGTTTGTTTTGATACTATTATTAATAATAATAATAATAATAATTACTATTGTTTCATTGACAAAAAATGCCCAAATTTGTATAAAAATCAATTTTATTGTAACAAAAGTTTGTGCCATTTGTAAGAAGAATTATTGGAGAAAACTTTAATATAAAAATCATTTCTTTCCAATATTTAGAACCAGAGATTGGCTGGAAAATGACCTCCAACTTCAATCTTGCATAGCCTATGTGGGAAGTTGACCTGTTCTCAGTCTACATGCAGAATATTAGGTTGGTAGACCTTGTAGTTTCAGTGTGAAAGATGCACGGACAAACAAATACAAGATAAGTTTACCTTTGATAATTTGTGAAGTTCCCAAAACCGCAGCAACAACTTTCAATATGTCTGGTAAGTGGAGGATTAACTGGAAGGATTAAAAGGAAAAAGATTACATATAAAAAGGAGGATTAATGAATACATTGACACACACAATCAGTTTTTACATGTTTGTTCATCAGTTGTAATGTATGTACTTATATAATTTGAGAACTACGCATCCCAGACAAAAAATAAAAGTATAATTGAATTCAGCACATCCCAATCTACCTAGAGCATGCATTTTTAGGTCAAGGACTTTTATAGAATTTCTCGCATTTTTTCTGTCCAAAGAAGTATCCAGCCAACAGCTTCAATGTTTTCAGTCAGTGTTTTAAAAAGTAGGTCGTGTTTGTCCCTGGGGTTTTGAGGTGTCCATATCCAAAAAGTATCCAGCCAACTGCCATAGCTACCCACCCCATTTTGGGGCAGATCCATATACAATTACCTTTCCATCGTAGTTATATGTCCACACTATATAATATTGCCAAAAGTTCATGCCTGGCCACACACTATCTCCCAAAGTTCTCAATGAATTCCTATGAAACTTTTTAGAAGGGTGGGCAATGGGCTATGGAAGAAGTGATTAAATCTTGGGGTGGATCCAGGTACAATTACTTCCCCTGACGATGACATTGGCAGAGGTATGCGTTCTCTGAGTGCTTTCTAGTTTATGAATGGATTTTTTTGCTTCTTTGGTTTAAAGCCGAGATTAAAAGGGTTTAACTTACTTCAGGTTTACTTCTTGAAAACAAATTCATCAAACATTGGAATACGGTCGCATTCTCATCAAAGTCTTCTTTCAAAGGCAAACACTGCAGGATGACTGGTAAAATCTAAAAACAAAATGAAACAAGTCTGGTTAGTCACTTGATAAGGACAGTCACATGACCAATGTCTTTTGACAGTATGCCTTGTTAGGAGTGATCAATTAAAAAATTGGAAAAAGGGATGATCAACGAAGGAGTTACTTCTATTGCTTTTTGTTGGATGACTAAAAAGTCCAAATTTTCAACAAAAAAAAAACAAGCATGAATGCTGCAGGACATAAACTATGGACTAATTTAGCAGAAATTTACATTGTAAATTAAACACCAAGTTTTTTTTCTAGACATAATAAGGTTGTAAATGTAGGAGTGGAGTTTGACCCTGCAGCAACCTGGCTTGTAATATTTGTATTTTTAATAGATTTTCAAAATTGTAAAGATAATTTATGGACAGCCTGTATTTTGTGAATTGTTACAATATCAAGAAAGTCTTTGCTCTCTTTCTCACCTGCTCAAGTGGGAAATCATCTGGTTTTTGTTCGATAATACGACAAGCAGTTGCACAGATATTATCTTTTACAGAATCGGATTTCTCTTGCTGAAGTAAGGCAAACAGTTGCGACAAAATGTCTAGAAGTTTACTAATGGAATTTCAGTTAAGGAACAACACTATGCATCGTTTTCAAGAAAGGTGACCAGATTTGGCCAAAAGGGGTGATAATCCAAGATTTATCTCAGACCTACATAACACAGGCATTGGAATAGCATCGCATTTGGAAATCGAGCGAGTATGGAGGCAGACAAATCTGATGCCATTCCAACGCCTTGAATCAAAGTGTAAATAAGTAATAAATTATCTGGCAAACTTTAACAACTTAACCGTCAAAAATGGATTGCATCATAAGGACTGATTTGAACGATCACCGCTAACGAAGCTAACATTTTTGACTTTCGTACTTAAAGTATTTACTAGAGTACTAAGCCGGCATGTCCATTTGAGTTTTAGTAAAAAAACGATTATTTTATTTTTTCTTTATTAGATGAAGTATTGTAAACCATTTTTATTAATTTTTGACTATTAAAATTCATTTTAAATTTAAAAAAATTTTTTTTATTTAAAATCACAATTTAACTAAGGCAGTGTCTGCTTTGGTTATAGTAAAAAAGCAATTATTTTATTATTTATTTTTATTTAGATGAAGTATTGTAAACCTTTATTAATTTTCAACCAACATCTTTTTTAAATCAGAATTTAACTAATTAAAGAAAATAAATAAAAAAAAACAAAACTTAAAAATGGAGGTAAATAGTCAAAAATTAATAAAATGGTTTACAAAACTTGGTCTCAATGAAAGTAAAAAATGTTAACTTCTTTAGTAGTGATCGGTCATGATGCAATCCATTTTTGACGGTTAAGTCATTAAACATTGCCAATTATCCTTTTAAGAAATTGTCAGTCAACACCTTGAAATTACAGGGTTTACTAACCCCCCACCCCCCAAAAAAAACTTAGATGTTTCATCAGGTTACAGTACTTTTGTCTACATCACTTTAGCAAATATCATCTAAATCACTTTGGTCTAAAATCATCTTTGTCCTCAAAACATTTCCAATATCTCTCTCGATCAAGAGGGAAAAAAAAATTCCAGGAACCATCCCAAAATTTAATTTTTAAAAATCAGTCGGAAATTATCCCTGGATCCACCCAAAAATTTCATCAATTCTTTCTTAGCCCATGGCCAAACATTCGACAAAATGTCATTGAAATTCATTGAGAACTTTTGGAGACCAAAATGATTTAGACAAAACGGATATTTGCTAAAGTGATGTAGACTAAAGTGCTGTACCCCGAAATAACATTTCAGGGCAGCTTTTTTTTTCCCCACCCAAAATAAGTGCTGAAAATCTTACCCTGCATCCAAGTGGCCGAAGGTAAGTTTCTTCATAGGCCTATCATGAAACTGACCCTAACCAAAGGGTGTTTTTTTCTTTAGTGGTCAATTTGGTATTTCCACAATCCATATCCCCAAATGGTGTAAGTCTACATAACCAATCATTGTGGCCCAGTGGTAGAGTTCTCATCTACGGTTCAGTAGGCCGCAGTTCAATACACCGCCTGGTCATATCTAAGACTTTAAAAATGGGACTCAATGCCTCTCTACTAAGCACTCAGCATAAAGAGTAAGATTGAGGAACCTCTCCAACGAGGCTAAGGGATTACTGCCAAATCACGTTGGATACACTGGTTCTCGTAAGATCACCTAAGTTAAGCAACATCGAGCCTGGACAGTACCTAGATGGGTGACCATTGGTGAAGCTTCGACAGGCCTGGCAAGCCGGAAGTTGGTCTTACAATTACCAGTGTGTACCTAACTGACACCCTCAATCAGGATATAAGCAGAGAACAATGATACATACAAATCGATATTCCCCCGTGGTATAAATCTACTTGTATGCATGTAGAAAAGGATACTTGTGTAATAATGTTTCTGCATTGGTGATAATGATTCCAAGACCAAAAACTGCATTGTTTCGAACTTCACTGTCAGAATCTGAGATTCCTTTCATGAAGACAGGGAAAACATCTTCGGTTAAAGGAGCCGATGCTTTCCCACACGCTTCCAGAGTTTCTGCTAGAGTACCAAAGGCAAAGGAACGGTCAGCGGGAGTTTGAGTACTCTTCTGAAAAGAGGTAAATAATAAAAACAGGAATTTAAGAACGTGGTAACATATCTATTGATTTATGTTCGGTCTTATCTTACGAAATATTTTTCTGCAGCATATCAAAGTCAGATTTACAATGTTTAGATAATTCTCAGAATTTGTCAAAATTCACAGAATTTGTTACCTGGTATAGAAGTTTGGTTTTCAAAGCAATAAAAAAAAAAAAAAAAAAAAAAAAAAAAAAAAAAAAAAGCAGTGCCCTTACGCTGGCTATGGCTTCCGCATATCACAAGTTTCTGTCCCGGCTAGACTTTGAAGTTCTTCGAGATTTGCAATATGTAGAATTGAGTAAGAGCCGAATAGCACCCGAAGTGGCATCGCTATTACTTCACCTGCTATTTTACCCATAACTGGCAGAAGAGATAGATGCATGCTTTTCCCAAGGGCATTAGTGCAAAGTGAACGTCTGAGTTTGAACTTGGCTCACTGATTCCATTTTCCGTACTGCTAACCACTTGGCCACTAGCACTTCTTCAAAGCAATAACTGGTTTTAAAGCCATAAGAAGGCTGTCTACTCTTTTATTATGACAAAATAACTTAGCATACCAATGTTGTCCTTACTTTAAAACAGTTTTGTTAGTCTTGGTTTTGATCAGATCTTTAAATTTATCATTTTTTCTTTAAGTACTCTATATTTGTCTCTACAGCTATAAGAAGAAAAAAAACAAAAACAATTTAGACAAAGCATTCCATTCTTTTTAAAGAAATTTTGTGCAGAAATATTTTTCTGCAGTGTATCAAAGTCTTTGGTTCATGGACGAAGTAAGTTTAATTCACCATCTGTCTGTGTCTAGTCACATGATATCTCCAGAAGTACTGAAATTTTGCTGAAGGATGAATAATAAGGCCACAGAGAAAGTGATCAAATTTTGGGGAGGATCTATGCACAATTACCTTCCCATAGCCGTAGTCCACATAAGATCATCAATTTCATGTCTGTCCACACTATCTCCAAAAGTTCAATGAATTTCGATGAAATTTTGTGGAATGGTGGATAATAGACTATGGAAGAAGTGATTGAATCTTGGAGTGGATCCAGGCACAATTACTTCCCCTGACAATGGTGTTGGCAGAGGTATGAACTCTCTTGAGTGCTTTCTAGTTTCCAGCTTTGGTTCAGTTTAGTATCCTTTCCAAAATATCACATTCCTAATCCCGAATCACCTCCCTTATATTTTTTTGCCTAATGAATTATATTGAATTTTGGACACTATTTTCGTTTTTCAATCAAAAAGAAAGTCCTGGATCTGCCCCAGAATTTAACCAATTCTTTCTTGCCCCATTGCACATTCTTCCACAAATTTTCATTGAAATTTATTGAGTACTTTTGGAGATATCCTGTGGACAGACAGAAAGACGTGACTAAATTGGCCGAGGTAATAAAAAGGAAGAAATAGCATCCAAATTCTTTAGGCAAAAAAAAAAAAATTTTTAAATTAAAAATAAGGGAGGTAAGTCAGGGTTCGTAATACAATATTTCAAAAAAGGATACTAAACTGAACAAAGTCTAATTTTCCTTTGCATTGACAAATATAAAAAGCTAAAAATATACAAATATTTATAATCCAAAATATATTAATATTATCATCATCATCAGAAACTGTCAACATAAGTTTCTTTAGTTTTTAAATTGGTCTGGCTGTCTAGCTATAGGGTACCACAGAAGTAACTCCTGATTTGTCCCAAAATTAATGCCAGTTCTAAGGAAAGCAATTATTAAATAGTTGCCTCCCTTAGATAGAACTGGCGTTAATTTTGGGACAAATTGGTTGTTACTTATGAGACACTGTACATATGTGTACAGGCCACACCAACGGAGCTAGAGGGCTGAAAATTTAAACATTTACTCTTTATGCCTAGAAAAAACTTTTTTCAATCCCCCAACTCCCCCACCCAATAGCTTTTTGTGTGGGGTTCAATTTACAATGTAAGTTTATGCTAAATTGATCCATTAATTTGTGTTTGGTATAATCTAAAGGCTAACTCACAAATGACTTGGTATTTTTTTGTTGAAAATTCAGACTTTTTTTAGTGATCACTACCCAACAAAAGGCGAGAGAAGTAACTTATTCATTGATCACCCCCTTTTTCCCCACTTTTTTTAATTGATCGTCCCCAACATGGTATGCTGCCAAAAGACGTTGTCACGTGACAACTTCTATTGAGTTACTAACCAGACCTATTTTTAATTTTATTTTTTTTATTCCTGTTGAATAAACCGAATGGTCTGGAGTGAAAGATAAAACCAGGGTCATTGGGTACTTCTGACCCATAAATCAATCAAGATGTGAAGTACCATTTCAAAGTGGAAAGTACCAAGTTGAGAAACAACGCAGCGCATAACTTAGACCTATAAAAGACTCACCAGAAGTGGGCCGTTCAGTGCACAGGTTCAGATTTCATGCTGATGGGAGTAGAATGGATTATAAAATCCACAACACTCAATGCAAGTGGTAAAAGAATTTCAAGTTTTAGAACTAACCGCGTTGAAATACCGAAGAGAATTGAAACTTTCAGAATCCTAAAACAACAGCATGAGATCAACACTGTTGGGACATTTAGGAGACTTGCAGTCAAACAAATCCCCCAGCTAAGTGGTATCACGCACACCCGTTGGCATAGCTACAAATTGAAAGTTTCAGAGACACGTGGTCATTTCTTCTCCGCTAGAGTTATTACAGACTGGAATAGATTATCGGAGTCTGCAGTATCTGGTGAAACAGTAGCTCAGTTTAAGCAAACATTGCAGAAAGGCTGGAGGTGACCCAAACCGACCATATTCCTATAGATTCTCATACTAATATAGAACTCCTTATCTTTAGCTTAAAATAAAAAAGGTTTTTTTTTTTTAAAAAAGGCTGGTGTAATCTAAAGGCTAACTCACAAATGACCGAAATGAACTGGAGCCAAACGTCAGATGGTCTCAATACTCCATCAAGGGGTCACTACTAGCTATGGGGGTCTGCTGCCCCTTTGCGGGAAAGTTCCAATAGTAAAGTTGAACAGTGATTAAACCACAGGACGTAAACATTCCGTAGTTGGTAGATGCCTGAGCTGGCTATGGAGTTCTACCAACCTTTTGCTAAAAAATAATTTTTTGATATTCAATCTATTTCTATTTGCTTCTACCGTATATATGTGGCCTCTCAGTCCCTTGTACCCCCTTCTAGTAAAAAATACATCAGGGTTTGCTACTTCTAAACCACGCATAATCTTAAACATTTCTATTAAGTCTCCCCGATCTCTGAAGATGATATAGGGGAGGTAACTGTATCGATCCACCCCAAAATCTTCCGTAGCCCATCCTTACACAGAATTTCATTGAAAACTTTTGAAGATATCGTAAAGACGGAGAGACACAGGGTAATGCATTCAACACCAAATCAGCCATCAATAGAACTTAAGTCTACACAAAGAACCCAATGGTCAAGTTTTTTTTTTTTTAGCCATTTTATACAAGCACTTTATATAGCACTTCGTCTACATGGCTTTAGCAAATATCAGTTTTGGTCTAAAATCAGTTTTGTCCCAATAATATCTCCAAAAGTTCCACTGAATTTCAATGACATTTTGTTGGCCATGGGCTAAGGAAGAATAGATGAAATTTTGGGATGGATCCAGGGATTCTTTCGATTGGAGATATTGTAGGGACAAAAGTGATTTAGACAAAACTGATATTTGCTAAAACGATGTAGACAAAAGTGCTGTAACCCTTTGATGCAGTTAATTATTTCAATGCACCAGTTTATTCTAACATAATAAAAAAAATAAAACATTTGATATAATGAATGAATAAATAATTGAAAAACTCACTGCTCTCTTGATGAGATCGGGTACGAAGAGCTTGAAGTAAGGCATAAAAGCTTCCCCTCCAACCATTTTGGAAACAGAAGGCAGAATTTCTCCCGCAGATTCTACCAAGAAAGCATCATATTCGGCTTCTTGGTCCTCCTCATCATCATCATCTTCATCGGGATCTTGGCAAGCTGTCTGCATAATGGAAAGACAAAAAAATAGGAACGATAATTCCATAAACCACTTCACACAGACAGTGAAACTCTTCTGTGGCGGAAATAAAATTTGTTAAACTTATGACAGAATAAAAAATAAATAACAAAATGTACCTTAAGGTGAAAGGGGGGTAACTTTGATCAGTAGTTATTCCCCTTGTTATTGACATCTAAATTTTCTTATATGAAACCGAAAGTTAAAGTCCTTTGAAATTGTTTTTGAGACATTTTACTAGTTTCAAATTTGGGTTTTTCTTCTCTTTTTTCCCTTAATTGCCTTTTGTTATTTCAAATGGTCAAAATGGTCTTCAGGGTTGCCAGATTCAGTCAGAAGGGGAGGGGGGGGGAATAATCTGAGCTTTATCTCAGAGACTTACCAAATTCTAAATGGTCAAAAGGACAGTTCAGCATATGTTGTTAGGTTTACGGAACATTCATAGCAGGCGAATTCATAGCAAAATTAATACCCATGTCTATTTCATAGCCAAAACGATTCATAACAGGATAAAAATTATGTTAAAGAGGATATAAAAACAAATGTGCCGTTAGAACATGTGTGTCATTAAACAAGGCTGTTAGAATGAGAATTTACTGTATTCCTTATGAATTCATAGCAAATAAATTCATAGCAGGGGATTTCATAGCAAAATTAACAAACAAAAATATTAGATTTAATCTTTATGTTTTACTTACATTCGATAAAAAAAAATAGTTTGTTTTTTTAATCTAACAAATTTTCAAAATTACTAAGATACTTTCTCCCGGAAAATTAAAAAGTATTTTTTGTGCTTTCAATCCAAACTTTTTTTTTTATTTTCTATTATGCTAAGATGACAGTTACTGAATGACTGTAAAAATTTAAACTCTAATAATCGCTATAAAAGCTAAAACATAGTTTTATGAAGAATTGTTGGATTGAAAGCACAAAAAAAACTTTTTATTTTTCCGGGAGAAAGTATCTTAGTAACTTTGAAAATTTGTTAGTTAAAAAAAACAAACAAACTATTTTATCAAAGTAACTTCGAACATTACCGGTGTCAAGGCAAAACGTGTCCTTTTCAATTCAACAATTTTCAGGGTGCATGATATAAACTGGATCCCAAAATTTTAACTCAGTTTTATTATAATCTATTAATTACTAATTACACAATACTATTAATTACTAATTTTACTATAGATTCCATATTAACTAATGCTTAACTCATTAACTTTGTGAGGTATAAAAGTGATGAGGTTATTGCATTGTTATTAAATCTCACGCAATGAAGAAATTACAAAACATTTAGTAAATGTCCTGAAATTCAGTATTTTTACAAATAATTTGCCACATGACAATCAAAATGTTTTTCTATAGTAAGGGGGACATCAAATTTGTTGAGCTGTCAAGGTTGGGGGGGTGGGGGTCATGGAGTAAAAAAAATGGTTTGAAATACTTTGAAAGACTAACCTTGTGTGCAAAAATATCTCTTGTTCTTGCTAAGATAGCATCAAGCATTCCGTCCTCGCACATAAATGGTTGACCAATCTTGTCCAAAAGTTCCACGAGTGATTCTACAGCTGCAATGACGGTCGCTCGGTTATTGTCCTCTTTAATACGATCAGTCAACATTGGTACAACAGTCTTTATCATACTGACCAATACTAGAAGAGAAAGAGAAAAATTAATTTTGGTACAGACAAACATTACATACTTAGACATAAAATGGACCATTGCGACCTTTCCTGTTTCAAAATGGCCACCACCGAAGCTTCCGAATAACAGACACACACTGATGTTCGAATTTGAAATCAAAAAAGCAGATGACACTAACCCTGCAGTGGTGGCCACTTTGAAATAGGAAAGGTAACAATAGCCATAAAATGTATGAGCAAAAAAGATTATTACTCTAATACAGGCGTCCCTCGTTATAGCACGGTTCACAATATAAGGCGGGTGGAGGGTGGACCCCAATATTTTACCTAGACTATTAAGAAAACCGCAAATAAAAACAGAATTTCCCTTTGAACCTGTAAGCCTGATATTTTGGACTGAGCACTATTTTACTACACCCAAAGCCCATTTGATGACAGAGGTATTCCCACCCCACCCCCACTAAGAAATATATTTGACTCATGCCAACTAACCAACTATAAAAATGAAATGAATTAGACAAAAACATTTCAGTATCAAAACTTTTTTAAAAATTAATTTGAGCTTTTCCATTAAGGAGTTCAGATACGGGTTATGTTAAGGTGCAGGGGCTAAGGGCTCAAAGGTTTAAGTAATTGATGTAAATATATAAATGTTTTCCTTCTTGTTAGTGTTGTTAACACAATGTTTCGGCCGATTCATTCTTCACCTACTTCAGGTGTAATATCCGAATGTGATGGGGTAAACAAAAGTTTTTAATTTCAAAGGCGGTAACCCTTATAACTTAGGATTCGGGTGTTTCTTTATCCTTGTCTTGTCGGGTTTGGGTCTGTTGAGCAGCAGAAGCCACATCGGGTTGAACTCCGCACTTGTCTGACTAATGCATTCAGTCGACATGTTGATATGAGCTGCCTCTTTGATTTTCCTCTGTTTCCAACAGCGTTCTCTTGCCTTTGTCTTAACCACACAAACAACAAGAAGTTTAATCGTCTGAACTATTTGAATGTTAATGACCCTTCTCAAAACTATAGGAAAAATATTTTGTTTTTCAAATACAGAAATTTGGTTTACTTTGTAATATATTGTAGTTATTTTGGTGGTTAAAAAAACATTAAAGAATGCCTTTGTTCACTTGTTCAAATCTCACTTAGTTTTTATACGATAGACAATGTTTACCCTCTTTCATCTATCGTCTATAACCACCTTGGAGTTATCCCAGCTCAGTTATAATGCAGTTGGCTTTCTTGGACCACAACACCCACATTATAACGGAATTCACCTGTAGTTTTATGATCATATATGATTCTCTGGCCTATAATCGTATGTCAAATTGAAAAATTAGTTTTTGTAATTTTTTAAAATGTATTTTATTTCAGAATTACCAGATTGATTCTAGAAGGCAATGAGGTATTTAGAAAGTCAAGATCTACTCATCTACATATATAATATGCAACGTGATGGTCTATATTTTGTGTCTGTAATATTTGTCAGGGAGGATAACTACTTAAATCCTAATTATAGTGTAATCTTCCCTTATTTTCTTTTTTTTGTTGCAATTGCATAACAAATTTGGGTTCAGTCTGGTTGAACATAAACAAGAAAATACAGAATAAAATGTTGATATATTTTCTTATATTTCTTACAGTACAATTGCAAAATTATTTAAATATAGCCGTTGCCGGCATTGGGTAAACAAGAAAATAACTCTGAATATAATCAGATTGGAGAGAAAAAAATAAAAATATAGACAAATAAAAAGAAATTAATGAAATGTAAGAAAAGCAAGGTGGCCAGAAGGGGAGGTAATCCAAGCTTTATCTCAGACTCACCCAACACAGGCATTGGAATAGTGTTGAATTTGGAAATTGAGCAAGTCTGGTGGAAGGGGTTCAATATCAGCATCATGGTAATGAACCCTTCTATAGACTCGCTCATACTCCAAATTCGACGCTATTCCAATGCCTGTGTTGGGTGAGTTTCTGAAATAAAGCCTAGATTACCTCCCCTTGTAGCAAGACAAGTATTTACCAAACAATTTGATCATCAATCGAACCGAGAACGTAAGAACCTGATCGAGGCTTACCTGCATGTGACTCTAGATCATTCGTCTCTTGAGCAACTTTAAAAACACTGAGACAGAACTGAGCGAGAGTCGTGACAGCAGCCTTACGGACGGGAGCCAGAGGATAGGTAATCACTTCCAGAACAGATTCATAACTGTTCTGCAGATATGGCATAAATACAGTTCTGGGAAAGAAAGAAAAACAAAAAAATGCTTTAACTAAAAGTTTGTGGCATGATTCTCGTTTAAAGTAAATTCAATATTACAATTATTGGCTAATTCCACATTTTGCAAGGATCAAAGGAGGAGGACTTTTTCTGCCTGCACTGGTTTTTTAACTCTTAAATTCTTATAAGAAAATTTGAATGTTATCAAGGGAATAACTTAAAAGTTACCTCCCTTCCACTTTGGTTAAATTTTTTATTTATTTTTATTCTATTTCAGGCAAGAGTTCCACTGTAAATTAGGAGTGGTATCAGGCGGTTAATGTTGAGATCAACTCGCGCACACTCTTTAGGCTTGGAGCCCTTCCTCTAAATCAGTGATTTTTCAACCTTTTTCATCTCACAGCACAGTGAGCCAGGCCCTAAAATGGTCGAGGCACACCATCAGTATTTAAGGATAGATTTGATCATTTAAAAGAAAATGAATGATAATGTGTTCATGAGTTGAACAAATAATTTATTAATTTTATTGCCAAAAGTAAAAATGGTTTTCAAAAGATTTTGAAGGTTTTGTGTATATTTGTTATTACCACACAGTGAAACAAGATGTCATTGAAAAAGAAGCCATTTATTAAAAAATGAGATCGGCGGTTCTACACTATGGAATTCAAGGGAGAATTTAAAACTGCCATTTGGGCCTTTAATGAACAACACATTTATTTTAAAAAAAAGAAGAGTTTAATGTGCTCAATTAAAGTACCAGTAATGTCAAAACATATTTAAATATTATTTTTGTATCCATACAATGGTAACACTATCCCACGGCCTTTGTTTGAGGGATGATCGACTCTTCAAAACTAGTGCAGCACACCTACAGATGCTTCACAGCACACTATGTGCCACGGGACATTGGTTGAAAAAATAAAAAAAATAAAATAAAATCGCTGCTCTTTAGCTTGGTTCTGATGAAACTTACCCAATATTCGTGGCCAGTTCCCCTAGAGCACTGCAAGCATCAGCCTTTTCATCAATAAAAGAATTTTCAACTTGGATTCTGGAAAGAAAAAAAAACAAAAAACGTTTAGATTGAAAAACATGCAGCATTGAGGTCAATTTTTAAAACTGGTGGAAACGCTGTGCCACCCAACCATCCCTAATAATATTAATTCACCCTTTGTTCTGCTGAAAAAAAGTTTCAAAACATTGGCTCCAGTGAGCCAGTGAAAGTAACCAATCAAAAGCTGCGACTGCCTCTCCTCTAAGCCAATCAGTAATCATTTTGAGCAATCACTCACCTATTTGGCTTCAAAAGTAAATCAACTAATCACAAGGCAACAGGAATAACTCTAAAATCCGTGTCCCCAGGATTCGTGGACAGTTTGTTCGTAACTACCCTGCTTTGCATTGGAATCAGGAATGTTCAGCTTTGCATTGGAAATGTGAACACTTTGATTTGTGTCAACCTAGTGAACTCTTCACTTTGCAACACACTTGAAATTACTATTACAAAAGCATTGTTATTTTTACTAGTTTTACTCCACCTTACCATTGTTGTTTATACTCCTTCAAAATTGACAGAATTTGGACCAAAGATTTCTGATCTTTGTATATAAATGTTCAGTCTTGTTTCAATATTTTCTTTTTTTTTAAAATCTTCAGTCAAAATTCTGTTAATTTTCAAGTTGTATAAGGATGTTAAAATTAACTTTTTGAAATGTACTGGACACTTTTTGCACTCACTAATATATATATATATTATATATGTCTTTCTGTCTTGTGTGTGTAAGTTTTGCTAGATTTTTATCAGAAGTTTGCCGGTGAACTTTAGTTGACCATATGTACATTCCATGGCCTGAGTGTTTTGAGGAAAATGTGTGTGTGTGTAGACTGGGGTAGGTAGTGTGTAGATCAGAGTGTGGTGTGTTGTGTATAGAAGGTAGTGATTTTGTGTGTTACTATCATGTGAAGATGTTAGCCTGTGTGTGTGTGTGTGAGAATATTTTGGTATAGCCTGTTTATGTGTGTGGGAATCTTTGTTGCAAGAGAGAGTGTGTGTGTGGGGGAGTCGTGACAGAACACCTCGGTCCATGCGACACATCATTTCTCTGACTTCCATTTGAAAACGACTTTAATAAGTCGAAACATGTTACAGTATTATAGTAGTCTCCACATTGTCTTTTCCTGGCATCATATATAAATATATATATAGCAATACTGTGACTAGTGTGGCTTTGATCAGTGCAGGTTTTGATGTGGTATGGTTAAGGTTTTGCTATACAAATTAATGTAACTAAAAATAAGCTGAAAAGAAACAAAAAAAAAACACATTGAATTATAAGCGGAAAATTTGGGAACGATAACTATATATACACACCTTAAATTTTATACATTTTCAGAGGCAATTTAAAATTTGGGAAAAAAAAAGAAAGAAAAAAAAAAAGGTTCCAAGTGCTACACAAGAGTAGAGAAGGCGCCAACCAATAATATGAAGGAGGTTTGCCAGATTGAGCTACAAGGGGAGATAATCACTTACACACACAACTTGTCCTCTTCATCTTCTTCCTCATCTTCGGGATCCGTATCTTCACTTCCAATATCTTCTTCATCTGCAAGGTCTATGAAGTCTGCATTTGGCGTGTCTTCCACATCCTCTTTATATTGCAACTAGAAAACAACACGTGCAGCAGGTCGGGTCAAATCAAAACTCAATAAGTCAGTAAGGATAATATTAAAACTACATGGAGTGCCAAAATGAATCTGATACATTTCAAAAAGTTTATTTTAACATCCTTTTACACACCTTCAAAATTGACAGAATTTGAACCAAAGATTTCTGATTTTTGTGTAACTTTTCAATGTTCAATCTTGTTTCAATACTTTTTGATTTTTGCATCTTTGGTCAAAATTCTGTCAATTTTAAAGCTGTATAATGATGTTAAAATAAACTTTTTGAAATGTATCAGATACTTTTTGCACTTGTATATATATTTTACGGGTGTCCCATAGATTTGTCCCCTTAAAAGGAAGTAATTTTGGCAGACAGGTAAAAAACAGGTAGATATAATGTTTTCATTTCTTTTCTACTTTCTAGATAGTTTAAGTTTAAGGGAGACAACGCATTTTCATAAGTTACTTCCTTACAACGGGTACAAATCTATGGGACACCCTGTGTGTATGTATATATATGTGTTTGTGTGCGTGAATGTTTTGGTTATCAGTAGTTTGTGCTTGGTATTCAAAACAATTAATGATTAAAATTCTAAGAAACAGAAACAAACAAAAACAACACTCCAAAAGTGATTTCTTCAACTCTCATCTCATAGTAATAGATTGGATTTATTCATGGCAATTTGTTTGTGGTTTAAAATGTGAAATCATTTTTTTTTTTTTTTTAGGAAGATTTTATTTTAATAGGACAATCACCAAATGAAAACTTGAAGATTGGAAAATAAACAAAACTGAAACAATCCAAAGAATTCTTTCTGTGCTGGCGATACGAACTGCAAGCTCGAACCTGAACGCTCTGCCCAACCACGGCTTAAGAGACAGTGTGGCGGCGCTGTTGGAACATCCGGGCTCCCCTCTCATGTTTTGCTATGTCAGACACTTCACATACAGGCACCTGAATCACTCCTTGGCATAATATAAGTGGCCAATTGGAGGAGTGATAACAATTCGCTTTTGGCTGCAGTCTGACGAATGTTGTTGGTGTAGAAGCAAAGATTCAAAGGAAAACAGTGCGTTTGCCGGTGCGGTGTCGTGCGGAAGAGGTGTCCTGTGAGAGAGACTTTGTGCCCTGCGGTCCTCCCGTTTGAACGAGACTTTTTCTACTACAGTTTCTTTACAGATATTTTGCTTGATTTAAAACTCAAAATTTTGGTAAATTATTAGACCTTTTCAACACCAAATTTGTCTTATTATAGGGGGGGGGGCATTAAATTTTTTTAGCGGCATATCAACTCTTGATGGGTCATTTAATGCCGAAATCAGTTTAAAATCTTTTTTAATAGAGTCTTGCACTTTGGTGAACTTTTTTTTAATTTTTAAAAAATTCTTACTGCAGTCAGAGTATTCTAGGCCCCAGCTGACAAGGCCGCAAATCTTTTGAGATGTTGAAGTGGAGCATGGAGCATAAAAGATTAAGAACCACTGATTTAGAGGAGGGTGAAGAAGGAAAGGTATCCACGTGGACATCTTACCTGAACACCTTCTGATGATTTGATAGAACCAAGAATAACTGGCATGATTGTAGAAAGGTATTTCGACATTTCTCCTTTTAGTATAACAGACATCGAGGCAAACAGACCGTATCTAGAAAGACAATTTAGAAACAAACTTTAATGTAAAATCAATGAACAAATAAAATCCTTTAAAATTCTGTTGAGTAATGCAACTACCGGGTTTCTTCTTGTATAATACGCGTACAAAATATGATGGGAAATGGGTAGAAAATTGTAGAAAATTGTATAACAAGGGAACTTGATTTGGCAGTCGTC